>JAMLFT010000129.1:0-56170 GCA_026544285.1 Pachyrhizus erosus | reverse complement strand
AATGTAATATTATTATTTTTTAATATTTTTTTCCTAAAAATATCTTAGCTCAACTTGTTCTTCTTTTAAGAAAAGAAAAGACAAAACAAAAAAGCTGGACAACACTACCTGAGCGCAATTTATAATTTTATATACAAAACCTGAACCCAGTCCAATTGGTCGAGACAAAGATTCAGAAAATGACGGGTCTAAAACCCCTACTAGAAATAATAAAACGACAAACATAAAATGAATTTAAGAAATCTTAGTTAGACGCATAAATGTTATATTGCCCCTTACATTGGCTTAACTTTTTAACACGTTACCAAATAGACACAAACACATGCACACAGACTTTTGATTTGATGCATTATTCCTTATGATTAGTGCTAACACAGCTGTTAATTGGATTGCTTAATCAAAGAGAGCACATAAGAACAAACATAATTATTAGCTCAAGAGAAGGAAGATGGATTAATACCTATAGAAGGAAACTAGTTAAATATAGAATTAGCATGTTTATGCATAGATGTGAGACATTAAAAACCTTTAGCTGTGGTCCTATATTCACAGTTCGCCATATTATCTAGGTAGGTAGGATGTTACGATCATATTTATGAAATGCAATTATGCATCCTATCCCTCTAAAGCTTCTATTGGAGGTAGTACAAAATACTGCATAAATTCAAACTCAGAAAATGTCTGACACTAGAATAATATAAACAGCTGTTTTCTTATTACTTGGTCTTCATTGCATGTGTGATACGGAATCAGTTAACTATTCATTACTTACCTGGGTGAAGAACAGGGTTCTGATTTCACACAACATTGCTCCCTTCTAAATAGGAAAAAAAATAATGCTGCAGAAAATTAAATTAGTGTCTATATGTATGTGTATGTACGTGTGTGACATTATATGGGACCACGACAAGCAATGAATACTATCCACTTCATTTCTTCAGTTAGGTGACTATTAATTTATGCACAATGTATTACTACCTTATAACTTTCTTTTAACCTGATAAAAAAAACAATAACTTTCTTGTAACAATTCAGAACGTTTTAGCCACTTCACTATATTAAATTGATGAGAATAATTTGAAAAATTGAGAGTCAACTGTGTTAGAGCATGAATGATAGAAATTATGCTTGATAATGTTATTGAATGTGAAATTTATTTTGTCAAATTAGTTCCTACATCTTAAATTTTGGAACTAATATTCAGTGTGTATTTTTTTCAAGTTATCATAACAGATTTCTGAAAATGTGTGGGTAGGAAATGTGCATTCTCGTGTGTGTTTCAACAACAAAAATAAAATTTATTTCCCGACAAAATATTTTCCCACCAAAAAAAATTAATATTCTCATGTTTTCATTCTAAATGGAAGGGGGGATAAGCTGATCCCTGTTTAGTAATAATAACGTTATTACATATAAAGATTTCATTTTTATTATTTTTTGCACTCCACTTTTTCAAAAATATTTCTAACAAACTTTATTTGTTAACTAAATATATTTTTTAAGTACTCAGAATTGTCATTCTATCACTATATTCTCGAAAATGTTATTCTCAAGAATGAAAATAGATAATTTGAAACATGTCTCCTCAATGAGTAATGAAGATACAACATATATTTATAGAACACATACATAATTTGTATATAACCGATTTTAAGTACTAATTGGACTATTTCCTCATTGAATCTTTAAATTAGTGGTTTCTCTTCTATACACATATCTTGGTTAACACATATCTCATACTTCACAGAGAACATATTAAAGAATGGTGGTTTTGAAGAAGGACCCTATGTGTTCCCCAACTCATCTTGGGGTGTGATCATCCCACCCAACATTGAGGATGATCACTCTCCTCTCCCAGGGTGGATGGTGGAGTCCCTAAAGGCAGTGAAGTACATAGACTCAGACCATTTCTCAGTCCCTCAAGGCAAAAGAGCAGTGGAGCTAATAGCTGGCAAAGAGAGTGCCATTGCTCAAGTGGCCAGAACCATCCCTGGCAAAACCTATGTGCTCTCATTCTCTGTGGGGGATGCAAGCAACTCCTGTGAAGGGTCCATGATTGTGGAAGCATTTGCAGGCAAAGACACCATCAAAGTGCCTTATGAGTCCAAAGGCAAAGGAGGGTTCAAACGTGCAGCCCTCAAGTTTGTGGCTGTTAGCCCAAGAACAAGAATCATGTTCCTTAGCACATTCTACACTATGAGAAGTGATGACTTCTCTTCACTTTGTGGGCCTGTGATTGATGATGTCAAGTTGGTGAGCCTGCGTAAACCATGATGAGGGAAATTGGGCCTGCTAGGGTGTGAGGCTAATGAATCAAAGTATTATATATGGGTTCTGAGGCTTTGATTTTATATAGTTAGGAGAATAATTAAGAATATTTCTTAATTTGTGTCTTTCTTTTTTCTAAGAGGCCTGAGAGGTAATGAGTATGATTTTCATTTTAATATGAAAATAAGTGTGTATAACAAGTATCATCTATAGACGTATAGTATATATACGGTGGCTTGTTTCTATAAATCCTTTCATGTATTTTGAATAAAAGGTGCTAAAGAAATATAGATTATTCATAACCTTGCTTTTATGTTATAAAAAATGCTTTACATTAATTAATTGTCGATTTGCCGTTGCTGTTGATGTTAAATTATAATGTGAAAATTTTCAAGCTAGAGTTAAATTTTCTTACGATCATCGATATAAATCTTGACTTGGTAGTCATTTTTTACATGAAAACTCCTTAATACCCGTATGTAGTGAAATCTATATCTTTTAGTAAACCAATAAGCTAATTACCTAAATATTTTAAAAATAAAATCAACATACATCTTAATCAACCTAGGTTGAAAATTTCAAAAGGCTGATTGATTATTGTTAATTGGTGATAATTTTTTCACAGGAAAATTCCATGATGCCATTATGTGGGAAAGTCCTACAAGTTAGTAGGATGCCACTAGTACTGTGAGAATATAAACAAAGTCTTGAGTAAATCAATAAGCTAATTAAAGACCCTAATAATGCTCATTTTTTAAAATTAGACTAGTCCATCAATTCAGCTAGTATGATGACTGCCAAAGTCAAGTAGTAAATCACCATAACAATTTAAACCTGCTCATTACAAATATACTAGTATTAAACTTCAACACTCTTTAGATAATATGGATCATAAATGTTTGCATTCACGCACAAAATGACAGGCCAGCACCACAAAATCTAAACTAGAAAACACCTAATCAAACTTGCCAATGGCTTGTTCAAAGAGGTTCACAAGCTCTTTCAGATAATCCTCATACACGTCTATTTCATCCTGCTGTGGCAGTAGTAATTGCAGAACTTATCTTCTCCCTTTCCCGTGAGCAAAGTTTTGAACTGATATTTTTGTCTTTCAAAGCATTCCTCATCTAGTAAACATAATCATTCAAAGCATTCAGTGGATTGGCCTTCCTAAGGAATTCCTAATCTTCAGCATGGTATTTCTCTGCTTCTTGAATCATTCTTTTAATGCCTTCTGTAGACAGTCTTTCTCTATCATTGGTTATGATAATCTTATTCCTATTGCCAGTGGTTTTTCCACAGCATAAATCGATAGGATACCATTTTCATCTATGGCAAAGCACACATCAAAAGCATGGCCGCTTGGAGAAGAACCCAGCATACTGTTACATCTAGCTCTTTTTCTCTTGCCCTCATAAACATCAATTACGACAGATAATTGGTTATCTTCAACAGTAGAGAATTTTTCTGTCCTCTTCACAGGAATATTAATAGTTCTAGGATTCACAACACCCATGGTATCTATTGTTATTCGCCAACCAAGTGATAGCGGTGCAACATCCAACAGCACCAAGTCTGGAACATTCTTAATGCCTTCACTCAAGAATGCAGCCTGCACAGCTGCACCATAAGCAACGGCCTCGTCAGGGTTGATGTTCTTGCACAGATCCTTGCCCTCAAAGTAGTCTTGTAATAGCTGCTCTTGCACTTTGGGAATCCTAGAAGAACCACCAACAAGAACAACATCATGCACACTGCTCTTGCCCATCTTAGCATAAGTAACACACCTATCTACTGTCTCCATACACTCTTCAAAAAGCTCCATATTGATTTCCTCAAACTTTGCACTAGTAATTGAATTTTTGCTCTCTCATACGCAGTTCTTAACCTCCTCAGGGCTCTTGGGTTTCCATTAATGTCCACGTTCTTTTTCCTTTTGATCTCCTCTACAAAGTAATTGGAAGGTTAATATAAGAATTAAAAAACAACAATCAGTGTAATTTTACAAAATCTCATATGTTTATATTTCAATTAGAGATTGAAAAATTGGTCTCTAACTTTATTTAAGTTAAAGACTAAAGTTTAGGTTTTAATATGGGAAATAATGACAAAAATATAGAGTTTAATTATATTTTAATTAGATACTAAAAAAATTAGTTTCTAAGCATTTTTCAATTGTAGACTATAAAATGGATCTCTAAAATAGATTAATTGTTTAGTTAGTGATTATATTTTAATTAGAGAATTAAAATCAGTCTCTAATTAAATTAATAAAAAAAATTCAAGAACATTAACAAATAAAAAAATATTTTTTTTGCATTTTACTTAGATACTAAGAAATTGTCACTAAATAGTTAAATAATTTTTTAATGATCTTTGGAGGCTAATTGGGAGACTAGTTATTTTAGTTTCTAAAACAAACTTTAGATTGGTCAGTTTAGTGACTGAAAATTTTTCGTTTCAAAATCAATATCTATTTAGTGAATTTTTAACACTGAGGCATATAACATATTGAAATAGACTTTAAGAAGGAATCTTCACATGACATTAGGTGGCCTCATTTACTAGTGCATTTCTACTTCAAAAAATGAAGGTCTAATAAAATAATAAGGTCATGGAAGAATTTAAACCTTCAAGACCAATTAGACAAGGAGAATATTTGTTCTTTTATCTTTCTTTTGTTTAATTATGATTTTAGATTTTGAAAATCGAGATAAATTTAATTTTGGTTTCTCAAATTTAGAAAATTTTATTTTAGTCTCTCAAAATTTAAAAACATAGTTCTAATCCCTCAAATTTATTGTTCAAGGACTAAAAACAATATAAAAAATTATGTTATTTTCACAAATTTAATGTTTAAGAACTAAAAATGTATTTTTTTTAAAAAAATTAAGGGATTAAAATGAGTTTTTATTTTTTAATTTGGGAGACCAAAACCAAACTTAACTCAAATTTTAGGGATTAAAAATATAATTAAGTCGTGAAAATGCATACACATCTTATTAACTATAAAGTAGCACATATATGCATGTTTGATTTTAATACACAAAGCAACCTTTATCATTTTGGATTAATTGACAACGTCAAAATGATGAAACTCCTTACAAAGACATTCATGTAATAATAGAAAGAATAAATTCCTATAATGTGAAAAACGAGTTGTTATAAGAGGCTTGTTCAACGTTCTTTAAGAGAGTTAAAACTTTTTTATTTGACTTTTGCAAATGAGTTGATTTTATTTGTAGAAGCCAATTTGGATCAAGTGAGAGATTTTTCAAACATGTTTGGCCTTATTTTTGTTGGATCTAGCCTCAAGTCAATGAAAATTTGATGATTACCTAACCAATGAAGACAATGAAGACTTTGATTATGTAGTGTTATCATGCAATCTCCTTTACTTGATTAAATTTTATTAAATCTCATAAGCTAGAGTTATCCTTATGAATAAGTAAAGCTTTCTAAAAAAATCATAAAAATAATTCAGCATTTTTCTATTTTAATCGATTAAATCATATCTTAATCAATTAAAATGTTCTTGAACCTTCTAAAAAAAGGAAGAATAGAATTTTAATTTATCAAACACTTTGCTTAATTAATTATATGTCATGCCTAATTGTTAAAAGAAGCATTATTAGTTTTAACGTATTAAAAGCTTCTTAAGACAGAACAACTCTTTATTTTAATTAATTAATGCTAGAACTAATTTTTTGAATTTATCAAATTGAAACTCCTCAAAAAGATCAATTTAATTGATTAAAAGTGATTTTACTTTGTTAGACTAAAGAAGATGTATAAATAAAAAGTCATCTCTCTCATTTTAAAAAGAGAACTCATTTCTTAACAACTATTTATGAAATTTAAGAGAAAATTCAAGAGAGAACTCTTAGGAATTTCTTTTAACAACATTAAGGGTAATTACTTTCATGTGTCATTCGATTCAAAATTGAAGGATCGCTTAGTTCTAAAAGTTGATAAGTGTAATAATTTATATTCTCTAATATTAGGTGATCTTGTTTCATATAATTATATTTTGATTTATAAAAGGGGAAAACAAGAGATAAGGTATCTCTTTATAGAAAATTGTGGTAGAGTTTCACAAAGGGGTTGTTTGAATCAATCTTGTAAGTTCAATATTGGGTGTAATTTTCTCTTCGTGTAGTGTTCAAGAAACTCAACTAAGGTTGTTGAATAACCGGATGTAGATCTTTAGGATTGAATCAGTATAAAAATTTGTGTCTCTTAATCTTTTACTTTTTCTGTCTCTTAGATCTTGCATTAATAATTATGTTCTTAAAACTAAAATTTCATATTTTTTATATAATATTCATGATTAAAATCAAAGCTTGAAATATCCTATACAACCAAGTCTTAATGTGAATTAATTAGTAAAAACATCTTTCAATATTTCTTCTTTATAAAACCAAAGATTTTTTAAAAAGGATAGAAATTTGAAGAAGGAATTGGTTCAACCCCTTATTTATGTTATATCATTAATCCAATAATTTTTTCAAAACTTATGTAAAAAATTTAATCTAAACAAGACTATAATTTACTTCTAAAAAATGTAGCATAACATGCAAGACAACCGATCAACGAGCTTTTAACTTTTATTGCATTGAAGATTTATGGAAATGCTTTGGGTTTTGCTCCTTCTTTAGTGTGTAAACATGCAAACTTATCAAGTCAAGGTATTTTAGACAAGATGAACCAACAACTTAACATATGAAAAGTGTGCAATTTGTCTTTTGCAAGGCATTTAACCCTCACAAATTTTGTTCTAGCATCACTTCCAACCTAGGCTACGCCAATTTCTTTTATTCCCTCTTTTATCTGGGAAAACTTGGATAAAAAGTGCAAGAGATTCTTATAGGGGCAATGTTGATAATCACAAAAAAGATCCACCTTATGGCTTCACAAGACATATGCCAATTAGAAACTTGTATGGGATTCAAATAAAACTTATTAAAGATGTTAACAAAGCTTATTAAAGATGTTAACAAAGCTTTTATAATGAAAGTAAAGTAGAGCATATGTACTTGCCTTGATAATCTTTGGGTCATAGTTGTACATGCAAAATATAAATATGGTTTTGATTTAATTCAAAATGCAAATAAACATAATATGACACCAATTTTTTTTTGGAAAGGTGTATGTTAATAATGGAAAAATGTTAAGAACAATATCACACAACAAGTGGGTAATGGAATATTAATTGTTTTTGGTTGAACTATTGCGTTCCTTAAGACATATGTCTTATTTTCCTCCAAGAGTTTCATAATATTTTAATGGATTTTTATCGTAGTGAAAGGTAGGCATAATGAAATCTGATAAGTGAGTTATGGAATCTAATAAGTGAGATTCCGAGTTTGAATATGTTATCCCATTTGTTGTCACTAACTTTCTAGAATAATATTAAAGTTATCATGCCTTGTACTAAATAGGGAGACACTTGGGCCTAATTAAGTTAATCAAATGAAGTCTTTTTTTTTTTTCATGTAACCTACCTTGTTATAACAAAAGATCACTGTTAGAACATAGGATGTATCAATATCCTTAATTAATTTTGATTAAAACAAAACAAGTGAATATGTTTTTCAAAAAGCAATATGTTTTTACAAGATGCTAGACAATATTCGTTGTTTTATGATCAAACAATACCAACTTGCTATGTATGTATCATATATCTATTTGCATATCAGGTACTATCAAGATACTTATCTTTCTTAGAAAATTCATTAAAAGTTAGAAAAGAAAGGTTAACAAGAAAGAAGCCACATACTCTCTACAAAAATAGGCAAGTTCAGAAAAAAGAAAATAACAGTGTATGATTTTGATGGAGAAGAAAACATGTTCGTTGTCATAAGAGGTTTTGTACAAAAATAAGTATATGTTATATGCTTTATCATATCAAATGTGACTCATTAGTAAAAGATATTTAAGGTTGCAATTATTGTTCCCAACAATCTTTTTCTCTCTTTGAATAAATTAGAAGGATGTGTGAAGTTGTGAGACAATAAGTATTTTTTCAAGCCTTCTTATTTATATACCAAAGACAAGAATCAAATTGTTTAAGCTTTATCTTTTGAATTCTTTAAACTATTATTGTATTCATACTTGTGCTTTGAGTGAAAAAACTTTGAGAGAAAATTTTATGCTTCATTTATGTATCCACGTGTTACGACGATAAGATTGTTATTCTTACACTTAACCAAAATTTATGTGATTTTGGTTGAAACTTAAAGAGACTTGTATTAAAAAATTCTTATGGTTATTTTCTTGGAAAAGAAAGAAATATTAGGAACACATTCTTTTGAACATAATTTTTTATGATTTTAATGATCATACACTTATAGTATAAAATAGTTTTACACTATCAACTAATAAAAAATCACCATTATTATGATTTTTAAAATAACTATTATAAAAGTTAATAAATTTATTATACTAATAAGATATGCCAACAAAAATATATTAGTCTTTACATATAAGATAAGATCAAGAAGATGTTGACATACGAAGAATCAACCGACCGAATAGTATGAAAATATAGGAGAACATCGTATGGACCTTATAAAAAAAAAAGGAATTATTGGTGTATGGAGAATTAATAAATTTATTAATTAATTATAAATATAAATCATATTGAATTAATAATTAAATTAATCTGCAAGTAAAACTTGTTAATAATATATATAAATACGAGTAAGTTCTAATGATAAAAAATATTTATTTTTTCATTAATCACATAATCAAACTTACGTTTATGGGATTATCTGTTGATTCAAGTCTGAAAGTGTCTTTTGTAGATATTTTCATCTTGATCTTAAAGGATACTTGTAGAGTGCGAGAAGAAGAAAATTATTTCAATCCACTTCAACTTGTAATACTATTTATTTACTTAAAAAAATAAAAATAACTTGCAACACTATTCTCTCTGTCGTTTATGCCAGTGCCCCGCGTTTCACGTTCAGCGTATTCCTCACGTGCTTTGGGGACTCTAGCTAGGGTTTTAGGGTTCCATCTCAAATTCGACGCAACTACTGCGTTTTCGCGCTGTTTATTCCAGTCTCGTTGATTTTACAGTTAATGCTTGCTTTGCCCTCTCCTCGACCTGCGTTTTTTGAACTCGTTGCGGTTTCTAGCTTGTTTTTGCATGAACCGGTTCTTGTTTTGGTGCTAGGAAGTGGAAATTATTTGCTAAGAGTCTTATGTAATCTTTGTGTTGCTCACTTTCTCTCTTTTTAGTTTAGTTTAGGATTGATTTTTGCTATGATAGTGTTCTGAAATGTTTTAAAAAAGGGTTCAGACCGTCATTTCAATCCTTATATGTTGTGATGAAACAGCAGCCGTGACAGTAATTTAAAACCTATTGTGATTGGATGAAAATTTGGGTGTATAGTAGGATATTGATTTTGCTAGCAATACAATGTAACACGAAGTTTTCGTGGTACATTGTTTCATTAGGGTTCAGGGTATGTATACCTTTTGAAGTTATCGTGAATAGGTAGAATTTGGGAAACTATGTTGTAAAAGCTTGGGAGTGCAGCAGTGTAGTTCTGTTGTGTTGCTGAGATTTGTGTTTTTTGGTTATTGACGAATTATTGCTTGCTATCAGTGGATAATTGATGTTTGTGTAATGGTATTTTGTTGCTTCAGATCAGTTGTTAAGAGGGTTCAAGTTTTGATAAATAAGCGGGGTGATGGCAAAGAAGAAGAATCCATTGGTGTTTATGGATGTGTCCATAGACGGTGATCCTGTTGAAAGAATGGTTTTTGAGGTAGTTTTTTGTCTTTATGAAATGTAGGTTTTAATGATGTATGAAGTGATGTTTGCAGTATTTGATCTCATCTAATTCTTGGTTGTGTTTCCTTCTCAGCTTTTCTATGATGTTGCTCCAAAGACTGCTGAAAATTTTCGAGCACTATGTACAGGTAATAAATTAAAGTTGCATGAAAAATTCTTTTGATGTTGACATTTGTTTATTTGGCCCTTCCTTTTTCCCTGTAACCCTTAACATGTATCATCACCATTACTTATCTGTCACCACCTGAACAAGTTCTTGGATATGTTTATGCATATTGCTTCCATGGATTTTGCCTGGAAAATTGGAACTTTGTAACTTGTCTTCCTAATCAATGAATAATTGATTCCCCTCCCCCATTTTTTCTGAAATATGTTATTGTATGTTCAGGAGAAAAGGGTGTTGGTCCAAATACTGGAAAATCACTACACTACAAGGGTTCTTTCTTCCATCAAATTGTAAAAGGCTCCATTGCCCGGGTATGCTGTTTTTAATTTTTCTTGCAATTAGATCGTACTTCAGTAGTTCTCTATGTCTTCATATTCTTGTGGTTAAAAATGGCTTAGTAGTGGTCCCTCTTTTAGTCAGTTACCATTGTTTACTCTGTAGGATACAGGGCTGACGGTCACGACTGCCTTTCTTGTGATATAGTTTTAAGGTTGTACTTACTAAGTTATAAGTTATTCATCCTCGTAATTCTAATAAGCCTTGGGATGACCAAACACAACTTATATGAATTGTTATCATGTGATTGTGTGTTAATGGTTGGTTTTCTTTTTGCAGGGTGGTGATTTTGTCAATCGAAATGGTATGTATTATATTAAAACATTGCCTCCTATTATGAATTATTTCTCCAGTTTTTGAAATTGCATTTAATACAGTATGCATAGTCACTTTTGTTATGTTTTATCATTTGATCATTCAGTTGTCCGAGTTGCAAGCCTTGTTCCATTTTCATGTTTCCTGTGACAATGGTAATTTCTTTTCTAAGTCAATTAGGAAACTAACAAAGCTCCTTTGCTTGTATATATAGATTGGCTTGTCATTGAGTGGTGAGTATGAAAGCAATTTGATTTTCTTATTTTGGTTAACATGATGTAGCTTGTGCTAATTTTGAAATTATAGCCATACTATCATATGGTTTTATTTGTTGCTAACTTTTTCATTTGTTCTCTTCCTTTTCTTAAGTGTGTATTTGTTAAAATCATGCTATGCTGTGGTTGTTACTTTTTTTTTTTTTTTTCTCTTTTATCAAATGATCTTGGAACCAATACAAAAGCAAAAGGAGTCCTGAATAATCACACATAGCCTATTCTTGTACTTTATAGTTATTTGGCTGAACAGTAGGTTTGTCTTTAAACCTCTTAAGCCTAGTTGACAGTCATCTCTTATTCTTTGTATGACATCATCCCAAATGCAGCGCATATTATATACTACATTATTCTACACTCCCATCACATCACATTTCCTGTGTGTTTTGCAGGGACTGGTGGAGAAAGCATATATGGTTCCAAGTTCCCAGGTGAGAATTCTAGGTTGTGGTCTTGAGCCCATTATCTGCAGCATGGATTTTAAACTATTATGTTGAGTTATGTCTCTAAGCTTATTTAGTTCTTACAAATTGTACTTGTGAAATTTTAGATGAGTTACCTAGGCTAAAGCATGATGCTCCAGGCCTTCTATCCATGGCAGTTGCTGATCGTGACACTCTTGGTTCTCATTTTATCATCACTTTTAAAGTTGATCCCCATCTTGATAGGTTTGCTTATCTGTCTCGTTTCCAATGGCATTTAGCACTAATGTCCCATTTAAATGATTTTATTTACACCTTATTGAGCTTATCTACCGCAACAAGTAATTGGGAAGTATTTTAGTAATGCTTGGATGGAATGAACTTATTAAAATGGCTCTTGAAACCCACATAAACTGTTTTGGGCTTATTTTATAAGCTAAAAATTAAACCTAATGAACAGACCTTTGCGAAAGTTAAAATCAGTTTAAGTGGTAGCTATTTTTATAATAATTCTCACTAAATTGATTTAATTAATCATAATGTATTGCCAAAATTTTCCCAGTGGGTTAAGGCTTTGTTGTTGTACTGTCAAATTTCTATTTTTGCTTTGTTTCTCCAAACATAAAATCAAATGCCATTTGACTTAATTCAGAATGCACTTGAGGCAATGGAGCTTATGTTGCAAGATTTTCTCAAATAAAGTGCATGCTTATGCCATTTATCTGAATGGGGTCTTTCTCTCTCTATCATTGTTGAGTGAGAGAGGGTGAATTGCCTTATTTTTAGTAAATTTTTTCTCTGACTGGAACTAAATGTTCAACTTGCTTCTCTTGTTCAATTGTGAGCTAATTTTGCAGGAAACATGTAGTCTTTGGTAAGCTTGTGAAAGGGCATGATATATTGAAGAAAATTGAAGATGTGGGTGATGAAGAAGGACTTCCAAGTGTAACTATTAAAATAATTAATTGTGGTGAACATAATGAGGGTGAGAATTCCTCAGCCCTATATGGAGAATACTAAGTTCTGCCCTTAATATGAAATATGAATACTTAAATCCTTAATCATCTGTTGAAAAGTCCAACTCTTTAAATGCCAAGGCTTAACACAATGTATTGTTTATTTGACGTGAATGTACTATATCCCAGCTGGCTCTGTCATTTTCAAATATATTTGATCTGTTGATTTGAATCTTTACCTTTGTAGATGGAAAGCAGATAAATAAATCAAAAAAGGGAAGAAACGGATCTTCCGAAACCTGTAGTCATGAAGTGCTGCATAAGGGAAAGCACAAAAAATCTTCAGTAGACAGAAGGAAAAGGAGAAAGTACTACTTGTCAGAATCAGATAGTTCCTCAGATTCAGACATGAAATCTTCACAAAGTGATAGTGATTCTGACTCAGATGTATCTTCATCATCTTACACAAGTTCCTCCAGCGATGACAGGCGGAGAAAGAGAAAGAGGTCTAGGAAAGATAAACATAGACGTGGAAAAAGAAGAGACAAACACCGAGACAAGAGACGAAGGAAACAAGACAAAAGATCAAAGCATAGATCAAGAAGGTATTGATTTTGATTAAATATTTGGTTATGATTAATAGATTCCACATTCCAGTTATAGTTTCTTGCTTGTGAAGAACTTATAATAGTTGCATAGATCTTGTGTGGTTTCACGAGTAGTGGTTTATTCTATTCTCTTAGCATATTGTGTGTTGTTTAGTTATGAGTATCATAGCTGTTGTCTTACTATATAGCTGCATTCATTGCTGTTGAAATAAACAATTTATATGCATTGAAGGGGTTATAAATATTTTTTTAATGTAACAAGTCATAGTGGTACAACATTTCAAGAGTTGGTTGCCACTGAGATTATGTTTGGTGTTAGGGAGTTGGCTGCTCATACTGATTCAGATAGTGAAAGTAAGAGTGACAACAGCTCTGATGGCAAAAGTTGTGGTGCTCAAGTGAAAGATCAGAATCATAGAGACCATTCTCAGAGACATGGTAATTTTTGAAGTCGTTCATTGTTTACCTTATTGTGTTTTTGTAATATAGTTTATCTAATAAAGTATTTTCTTTTACCTCGTCTTTGATGAATCAAAATCCTGAAATATAAGTTAGAATTTTGCAAAATACTGAATTGTTGTGGGCCTAATGGCCTAGTTTTTGGTTGCATTGTATATTGAGTTGTTGCCTGATGATAGAGACAATCTGGGGTTGGGTATCTACTTGGAAGGGAGGGGGACTGATTTGATTTACCTGGGTGAATAGTAGAAGCTGCTGCGACTCTTCACATAAACAACTTATTTGATTTGTGATTACTTTTTTTTTGCCTTACATCAATTGATCAACAATTGTAAGCTAGGAAAGAAATATGAAGTTTTCCTTTAGATTGACAATGTAAAACAATTGCTTTTGTAGTTGTTAAAAGTTATATGTATTTTTTTTTCTTTATTCTTGTATCTGTTTTATGTATGCCTACATCCATGTCTGTAATCTAGGCCAGGGGAGCAGACTGCAACATTGTTGTGCAGTGTGCCAGATTCTGCTTTCTTCTTCTAGTGTACATACTTCTGTTTTTACATTATATATATTCTAAGTCTTCTGTGAGAAACAACTCAAGTAGTTCCAAAGAAACCAGTGCCTTAATTTTAAGTTGGTATTAGAGCACCTAGCTTTGTAGTCTGCCATTGTCCATGTGTTGTTCACCGCTAACTACTGTCATCCGCTGCCATCAATCTCAGAGTAGATTCTAGGGTTAGGATCACCTCATCAAGTGCAACATAACCCGACTTATTTCAAGTCAAACCCTCGGGTCACATGCCTCCATGCGCCACCTCTTTCTCATAACCAGTCAAGCGCATGCAACCCACACGCTGACCAAACTGTGTCTGAAGCTCTCTGCGACACCTCCACCATGTTCGTCAGAGCCTTCTCTTTCTCTTTGAGACTTGTTTAGCCTCTTTTTGTTATTTTTTCAAGGCTGTTTGGCTAGACTTCCTCCTTCATTGCATCTTCCTTCCTGCATTCTCTACTTTTGCATTAATGGCTACTACTGGACCAGCAAGGCTTGGTATCTCGAGATCAGTTCTGTCTATTTCTGGAACTCCCACCATCTTTACAGTGAAACTCAACATTAAAAATTATCTCTCATGGTTAGCCTCCATAAAACTGGTTTTTTGGTCAAGGATACCATGATCACCTAGAGAAAGATGCCAGCGAGATACCATGTGAAATCAGAACCCAATGGCAGCAACTTGATTTCCAGCTTTGTACAATGCTGTGACAATCAGTTGAACCTAAAATTTTAGGAACACTTCGGACATTCAACAATTGTATGGCTCAACAAATAAATTGACTTCTCTCAAACAGACTGATCATGATATGATCTCATGTGTGGCTCAAGTTCAAACTGCAGTAGAAGAACTAAAGATGTTCCTAGAAGCTGATTCCTTAGAGGGGATAAAACAAAAACTTGATAGATTATGTATGGTTCTAACTGTGTGGACTTTACACTCAGATTTTGATCATGTCCATGATCAAATTCTGACTAGTCATGAAATTCCTTCCATAGATAGCCTAGTCACCAGGCTCCTACATATTCCTGTTATGGAAAAAAATAAGGGTATTACTGAAACGGTTGAAACCTCTACAATGGTGACCACTTGTGAAAGAGGAGGTCATTGTCATGAAGAAAAATGTGGTGGTAGAGGTGGACATCCTCTATGCACACATTGCAAGAGAATGGGTCATACCCAAAACACTTGCTATTCCTTACATGGTTTTTCCAACAAGTTTGTGCATGTATCTAAATTTGAGAAATTCACAGTTCAGCTTTCTAATGAAAAGTATCGAGAATACTTGAAGTTGAAATCTAATAACCAAGCTCAGTCATCCTCAATGCCAAGTGTCTCAACAACTTGTATTTCTCAATCTGTGGAAGGTAAAAGTCCATGAATAGTTGATTCAAGTGTTTCTGCTCATATTTCTGGTAATAACTCTTATTCTCATCTACATCTCCATCAAAGTTTTCTCAATTGGTTACCTTAACCAATGGTTCCAAAATTGCATCTCAATGATTTGGCCAAGTCTCTCTATCGTCATCTTTAAATTTAAATCATGTTTTGTACATTCCTAATTATCTCTATAATATAATATCTCTAAGTCAATTAATTAGTTCTTAAATTGTTTAGTAACATTTACTGATAATTCCTTTGTCATACGGGAATGTGGTACAAGTTGTATGATTGGCATAAGACATTAATCACAAGGCTTGTATTACTTGGAATTCAGTCTTGTTGTCTCTTGTTTTATTGTTTCTTCTCCAAAACTTTTGCATGATCGTTTAGGTCACCCTAATTTAACAAAGTTAAAGATAATGACCCTGAGTCTTAATCATCTTTAAAATGTTAGATTGAGTCATGCCAGTTAGACAAACATACTAGATCTTCTTTTTCTAAACAAATTGAAACAAAATGTAACTCAATTTTTTTTACTATTCATTCAAACATTTGGGGACCAAGTCGTGTTACATCCTTCAGTTTCAAATATTTTGTTACATTTATAGATGAATGTTCCGATGTACTTATGTCAATTTTCATATCCATTTTCAATGAAATTAAGATCCAATTTGGAAAAACTATCAAAATTCTCAGAAGTGATAGTGCTAGAAAATATTTTTACGGTGATCTTTCTTCTTTTTTGTCTTCACAAGGTGTTTTACACCAATCCACTTGTCCTCACACACTGCAACAAAATGGAATTGCAAAACGAAATAATCGACAATTAGTGGAAACTGCTCACACCTTGATGCTTAATAGAAATGTTCCCACATGTCATTAGGTGATGCAATTCTCACTGCTTGTTTCTTAATAAATAGAATGTTGTATTCATCTCTTACGAACAAAATTCCCTATTCAATCATTTTTCCAAATGAATCTTTATATCATGTATCTCCAGGGTCTTTGGTTGTACTTGTTTTGTTCATGATGTTTCTCCAAGTCTTGATAAGCTATCTGCAAGAGCTATCAAATGTGTATTTATTGGCTATTCACATCTACAAAAGGGATACAAATGTTATTCTCCAACTACTAAGAGATCTTACATGTCTATAGATGTAACATTCTTTAAAGAAACTTTATTCTTTTCCTCCTCTGTACCAGACTTGAATTCTATACAACAAGTGTTACTCATCCCAACCTCAAGTCCAACAATTCCTCCCACTTGTGAGACTCATCATCCAAAAGTTATTCAGTCACACTCGTCACTTGATATCAACCAGAATTGTCTTCCTCTCCTTTTATTGTATATCAACATAGAACATCAATACACCATCCCACTATATATGATGATTTTCCTGCTTCATGTCCTTCATCAGATATACCTACCACGACTCCTTCCTGATCACCTCTTAATGACACTTCAGGTTAGCCAATTACTCTTAGGAAAGATATTCGTTCCACTCTAAATCCTCATCCTATTTATAATTTTGAGTTATCACCGTGTATCTCCCTCATATTGCTCTTTCCTTTCATCTTTGTCTTCTCCATCATTCTTAAAAATGTTGATGAAGCACTTAACCATCCTAGATGGCAACAAGCCATGATTGATGAAATGCAAACTCTTGAGCATAGTGGTACTTGGTATCTAGTTTCTCTCCTGTTTGGAACGAAAACAGTTGGTTGTAGGTGGGTCTATAGTATCAAAGTTGGCCCTACTGGTGAGGTTGACCATCTATAAGCTCAATTAGTGGCCAAAGGCTACACTCAAATTCTTGGTCTTGACTATGGTGAAACTTTCTCTTCTATGGCTGAGATCACTATCGTTCACCTCTGTATTGCTATGGCTACCATTTGTCGTTGGCCTCTTCACCAACTAGACATTAAAAATGCCTTTCTTCATGGTGAGTTGGAGGAAGAGATTTATTTGGAGCAACCTCTTGGTTTTGTTGCTCAAGGGAAGTTTGATCTAATTTGCAAACTTCGTCGTTCTCTTTATGGTCTCAAACAATTCCCAAGAGCTTGGTTTGGAAAATTTAGTCGTGGTGCAAGGTTTTGAAATGAAACGCAATCAAACAAATCACTTTGTCTTCTATTGTCACAACTCTCTTGGAAGATGTGTCTATCTGATTGTTTATGTTGATGATATAGTAATCACAGGCAATGATGATGCTAGAATCTCTAAACTAAAACAACATTTAATTAGGCACTTTTAGACGAAGGATCTGGGTTACCTTAAATACTTCCTTGGTATAGAGGTGGCACAATCCAAAGAAGGCATTGTTATTTCCCAAAGAAAGTATGCATTGGACATTTTGGAGGAGATAGGAATAACAAATTATAGACCCATTAAGTCCCATAAATCCAAACCAAAAACCAATGTCAGAGCAAGGCGAACCATACTCAGATCCAGAGAGGTATAGAAGATTGGTGGGAAAACTCATATACCTCAATCACCAGACCTGATATTTCTTTTGTTGTTGGAATAGTTAGTCAATTCATGCATGCACTTAATGTGGATCACTGGAATGTTGTCGTCCATATTCTCAAGTATATCAAAGAGACTCCAAGATAGGGACTTTTATATGAGGATAAAGGTAATACTTTAATCTCTGGATACTACGATACTGATTGGGTAGGTTCTCCAACAGATAAACGTTCTACAACCAAGTATTGTGTTTCCATTGGTGAAAATATTATCTCCTGGAAGAGTAAGAAATAGAATACTGTTGCTCGATCTAGTGCAGAAGTAGAATATATGGCTATGGCCTTAGCAACTTGTGAGTTGGTTTGGATCAAACAACTCATTTAAGAATTGAAGTTTTGTGAAATTCAACCAATGAAACGATATTGGTATAATCAAACAGCTCTTCACATTGCTTCCAATCTTGTATTTCATGAGAGAACTAACATAGGAATTGATTGTAATTTGTGAGGGAAAAGTTACTGTCCAAGGAAATCAGCACTGAATTTGTTAGTTCAAACAATCAGCTTGCTGACATTTTAACAAAATCCTTAGGAGGACCCCTCGGACTCAGTTCATATGTTCCATGCTTGGAGCCTACAACCTATATGCTCCAGCTTGAGGGGGAGTGTTAAAACTTAAATGTATTTTTTTCTTTATTCTTGTATCTGTTTTATGTGTGCCGATATCCATGTCTGTAATCTAGGCTATGGGAGCAGACTGCAACACTGCTGTGCAGTGTGCCAGACTCTGCTTTCTTCTTCCAGTGTACGTACTTCTGTTTTTTCCATATATATTCTAAGTCTGCTGTGAGAAACGACTCAAGCAGTTCCAAAGAAACCAGTGCCTTAACTTTAAGTGTAGTAAAATTGCTTTTGCTGGTACTTTTTTCCTGTCAAGTAAGTCACTTAAATGCAGCTTCTTCAAACTTAGGTTGTGTAAAAGAACTATGTTATTGTGTAGATTTTATTTATTTTTTTAATTTTTAGTTTTCATTTTTTGGTTAGTGTGTAATGTCATGTCTTAATTTTTCTTATTTTATTGCAGCTGAAGGTCAGCCTTCCTTAGTTGTGGAGAAAGAGTTACATCACCCTAAAAAGAGGGAGAAACTGGATATGCTAGAGGAGGAAGAATTCCCAAATGAAAATGGAGAGCGGCATAGCAACGGCACTGGGAACTATAGATCTGACAGAAGTGAAGGGAGGCAGCCTGATGTGATGGACGATCAACCAGGCAAATCTAGGTCTACTTTCTATTCTGTCACACCTCAGTTATTTCTTTTACTTACCATTTCCTCAAGATCAGTTATTTTATTAAAAGTTGATGAGCAGGAACCAAAGCATGAGCCCTAAACGAACCATCATTATGAGTATTAGCCCAAGGAGTGAGAACAAAAGCCCAAGCATTAGTCCAAAAAGGAGGTTGAGCAGAAGTCCAAGTAGTAGTAGAAGCCCTCGTGCTCCATTACAAAGGAGTTTGAGCAAGAGTCCTGTTAGAAGCATGAGCAGGAGTCCAAACAGAAG
Organism: Pachyrhizus erosus; assembly: GCA_026544285.1. Lineage (NCBI taxonomy): Eukaryota > Viridiplantae > Streptophyta > Magnoliopsida > Fabales > Fabaceae > Pachyrhizus > Pachyrhizus erosus. The sequence continues at coordinate 36,604 of JAMLFT010000129.1, read as the reverse complement.
AAGCATCAACAGAAGCCCAGTGAGAGGTAGGAAGGAAAGAAGTATCAGTAGAAGCCCTGTGAGAACTCGCAATCATGGAAGTGTAAGTAGAAGTCCTGTGAGATCTCGTGGTCATAGAAGTGTCAGTGCAAGCCCTGTAAAATCCCTTTCTCGAGGCCGTCAAAGGAGTTCACCCAGAGCACGATCACAAAGATCAATCAGCAGAAGCCCTGTGAGATCTCGTGGTCATAGAAGTGTCAGTAGAAGCCCTGTGAGATCTCGTGGTCATAGAAGTGTCAGTAGAAGCCCTGTGAGATCACGTGGTCATAATAGAAGTGTCAGTGCTAGCCATGTAGGGTCCCTTTCTCGGAGCCACCGGAGTTCGCCCAGAGCACCATCACGAAGATCAATCAGCAGAAGCCCTGTGAGAACTCGCAATCATAGAAGTGTCAGTAGAAGCCCTGTGAGGTCTCACGGTCATAGAAGTGTCCGTGAAAGCCCTGTAAGATCCCTTTCTCATAGCCACCAGAGGAGTTCACCCAGAGCACCAGCACCTAGGTCAATCAGCAGAAGCCCTGTGAGAACTCGCAGTTGTAGAAGTGTCAGTAGAAACCCTGTGAGATCTCGTGGTCATAGAAGTGGCAGTGCAAGCCCTGTAAGATCCCTTTCTCGAAGTCGCAGTAGGAGTTCACCCAGAGCACCATCGCGAAGATTAATCAGCAGAAGCCCTGTAAGAGTGTCAAGAAAGAGCATAAGCAGGAGTCCAGTTCGATCATCTGCTAGAAGCTTGAGCAGAAGCTCTGGCAGAGTTCCTTTGAGAAGCGTTAGCCGAAGTCCAGCTAGAGCACCAAGCAGAGGCAATCGCAGAAGTTATTCTAGGAGTCATGGCCCTGTTGGTAGGGCAAGAACTCCTCGTGGTAGGAGCTTGTCCAGAAGTGTGTCACCAGATGGTTCCCTGAAACGTATCAGAAGGGGAAGAGGTTTCAGTGAACGATACTCTTATGCTAGAAGATACAGGACTCCCTCTCGGTCTCCTCCTATGAGGTCATACCGCTATAATGGAAGAAGTGACCGTGACAGGTAAACTGCTTGAGTCGTATAAAATTTCTAATTAGTCATTATCCTCCAGTGGTAATGAGAATTTTGAGAGTCAAATAAGTTTTACACTTTCTGCTCTCAGATATTCAAGTTACAGAAGGTACTCTCCTAGGCATAACAGGAGCCCACCACCACGCAGAACTCCACCAAGGTTTTTTTTATTTATTTATTTTGACATCCTATAACAGTATAGCATTTGCATTTCGTAAATTTCTTAGTGAATCTTGTATTTGAGGTGTGATTTATTTCTTATTACGATTTGATTTATTTGGTTTTTCTTTCCTTATGACATTGATTAATAATGATAGCACCTTGCATATTAAGTAGACTGCATATGATTATGTGAAACCTACATGTAGGTTCCGAAGTAGGAGGAGCAGGACACCATCTGTATCACGCAGCCCACGTTACCAAGGTCGACAATATAGCCGAAGTCGTAGCCCTGTGCGTAGTTGTTCACCTGTTGATACATATCAACGTCGTGTTGAGAGGAGCAGATCATCATCTCGGAGCAGGAGTCCATCACAATCCAGGGCTTCAGTGGAATCACAGTCTCCACAAAAAGCAAGCAGGAACAACAGGTCAAGGTCCTCGTCTGGAAGCCCAGATGGAAAGAAAGGCCTTGTATCTTATGGAGATGGTTCTCCTGACTCAAGCTAAAGGTGAAATATTATGTCTGGCGTATCTAGTGAAATTTTCACCTTCAATTTGCTTGAGGGCTTAATTTATCCTGCTTTGCTTGCTGGAATTCGCGAATATCATATACTTTTCCTTTATAAACCAAGGTTGTTATTTTCTTCCATTAAATTGAAATGGCTTGAAAAATAATATTAGTATTAGAATAAGTAAGGACTTACGTGTCATACACCCCACACCCCATAGTTATTTCCTAGTCAGTAAATGCATTTGAATTGAATGAAGTTTTGGTCTGTGGTTAGAGCCCAATTTAGGTGCGAAACTCTTGGTTAGTATTTTCTATATATGGGACATTGGAATTCGCTATCTGTATCTTTGTTTAATGGCGCATATTACTATGTTTAGACTAGTTTAATGTGACCAAGATATTATCATATAATCAAAATTTACCTAGAGCCTTTTTTAAAAACATTACTCTGGACAAAACTTGCCCCTAATGTTGTTTTTGTTTTGCACTTAATTATCCTTATTATACAGCCGCTTGTAAACTGGCTCATAATGATCCGTTACAAGAGGTTTAGTAATAGTGTTTGATCGTCTCTGCTAGGCTAATAATGGAATGAGCTGTGAATATTGATTGGTATGAGAGGTGCATGTAAATCGAACACTAGATTAGATTAAACCAGAGTTCAAGTTTATGGCTGTTGAATTATATTATGACATACAATTGTGAGAGCTCTGCCTACCTCCCCAACCCTGTGTATGTATGATTCGATGTTGGTGTTTTATTGTCACTAAACATCAAAACTAGCATAATGTGACGCAGATTATGATGACCTATTTTGTTGTTTCTTCCAAATCCTTCTTCGCCTAATAATCCTGGCCGCAATATTGAGAAAATTAGAGTTGTTATCATGTTACGATACAGATCGTCTAAAAAATGTTTAACTTGCTACTTGCAGTTTAATGTGTAATGAACAAGATAAATGTTTGTATTATAATTCAAATTTGTAACAAATAATTTTAAAATATTATACTTTAAATAAATTAAAATTATAGTGAATTTATGATAAATAATTTAGTGTTACAAGATTGTTTTTAGTTGTTCATATTTTTAAAAAGTTATTAAAATTTAATTTAGAAATAAGGATGAAAAATTATATTGAAAGCGATAAATAGTTAATCAAATTAAATATATGGACAAAGAAAAAAAACTGTGACTTGAGAGGGTTAAGAGAAAATCTTTGGCAGTTATTAACCCAGATTAAATTTGAAATTAGTTTTTTCAATAAATAAATATTTTTTAGTATACAAATTATATTATAATTCAATTTTGTAACAAATAATTTTAAAATAATGTACTTTAAATAAATTAAAATTGTAGTGAATTTATGATAAATAATTTAGTGATACAAGATTGTTTATAATTGTTAATTTTTTAAAAAAAGTTTTTAAAGCTTAATTTAGAAATGAGAATGAAAAATTATATTGAAAGCGATAAATAGTTAATCAAATTAAATATATGGACAAAGATAGAAAAAAAAAACTGGTTTGAGATGGTTGAGAGAAAATCTTTCAAAAGTTATTAACCCAGATTAAATTTAAATTTAAAATTAAAAATACTCTAATTTAAGAAAAGTTCTTAAAAATATTTTCATTTTAAGAACATTTTTATAAACGTTCTCAAATATGAAGATTCAAATTTATAACATAAGAGAAAGTCCTATTAGTGGAAAATTTTAATAAAGTTATCATTTGATATATAAATTTTATAAACATCACAATTTTTTAGGATCTAAATATATTTAACTCTATTTTTTATCATTAATTTATTTTTACATTTTATAATCCTTACATCTTACAAATATAATGTGTTTCTTGCTTAAAGAAGGTTTTTTTAAGATCAATAAATGTTCTATATTTTTATATGGATTAAATAAATAAAAAATAATCGACTCCAAAAAGTCTTAATTTGTGATGATATATTTAAACAATTTTTTAATATAAATTTTTGAATAATGGTAAAAGAGTGAAATATTTTTATATTTATTTATGTTTTTATCATCCAATTCAAAAATTATTTTAATTTTTATCTAATATAATTTTTTTAAAATAATTATTTTTATCACATTTGAAAATAAAATAATAGAAAAATAGTTTTTTAATACACAATTTTAAATATTTTAAAAAAATTATATCAGAATGAATAAATTTTTCTGCATATATTTTTATATTTTCACTATTTTGGAAACTTCTTAAAAAACTATAAATAAGTTAAATGTAAAATATGAATAGTCAAATTTTGGAACAATTTATTTAAACTAATTTTTAATCCCAAAATTTGAAAAATGATAAAAATAAATAAATTGTAGAAAACTTTCTGTATTTTTTATATAATTTTTTTATTTTTACAACTCAAGTTAAAATGAGATTATCTTTTTCATGTTTTCAAATAATTGAAGGAATTTATTTGTCAGGTTTTTGTTTTTTTTATTATATTTGAATTAAAAAAATATCAATTTTAATATTTTGTTAAAAAATATAATACTAAATCTAATTAAAGAAATTTTTCTTTACGTATTCTTATGACTATCATTTCTGAAAATTTTTAAATTTTAGCAATTAAATTAAATAAGAAGTGCAAACTAAAAATAAAAAGAAAAGAAGGTGCACGTGTAATACTTGCATGTTCGAACTATTATGCGGAGTAGATCCTCTCTTTTGTAAATTTTGTGGACAGATTGTGTCAATAAGGTAACCAAAATATGCAAGGGATGTGTAAATAGTGAGTCATCGTTTTTACATAATAGAACTTACAGAGGACTTTATTGTTGCAAGAGGACTTTGTATTATGACTCATTCTTGTATATCTGTTTATTTCACTTGTGAATAGGTGTCAATTTTCACAATAAAATACACTGCAAACTACAATATTTTATTTTTACTAAAAGGTAAATATTTATAGGTTAATTATATTTTTAATTCCTAAACTTTTAAAATTTTTACTTTTAGTTCTTAAACTAAATTTTGACTTTTCTTAGTCCATGATATTTTTGTCTATTTACATTTTAATTTATATTGTTAAGTGTATTATTAAATTATGATATGACAGTCATAAGGAGTGACAAATGTAAAAAATTATGGTAATTAATTTTTTTAGTGATTAAAAATTGCTATAAAATAGTTGTTTAAGAGATGTTAAACACTTTTTGACAATTTCAAGCAGCAAGAAATTGCTTTTCGTTAGAACTTTAAACCCCACGACTTCTCAAATGCCCAAATCTGCTTAATCATCCAAAGCAAAGGATCACAAAATGAAGCAATCCTGGGCAATCCAATTTAACAAAGCATCAATCTTTGTAACACATTGCAGAAAATAATGGGATTCAAACAAAACATAAAAAAAAAAAAAAAAAACAAAGAGCTCAATAAATGGAAGGAACCCCAAGGCCAACATTGACCTTCTGGATTCACCATCATGTTAGTGTTGAAGTAACATCCACGTCTCAAACTTCTCTATGTAATGTCCCTTATGTCACTTCTATAGATATATCACCATCACACTAGTGTTGAAGTAGCATGCATTGTCTCCTTTAAAGAAAGTCGTGTAGCTAGGGTTAAACCAAAAAGTGGTGTGTGAAGTAGTTCGTGAAGTTCGTGTGACAGTATTCGTGCCAAGCGCATGTATGTGAAGGTTGATGCTCCAAAGCTTTGCTACATCATTGACGATGATGAGGTCAAAGTCAAAGTAAATGATTCACCAAACAATCATCTTATGCAAGTCAACGAGATACATACACACGTAACGTTCAATGAGTCATGTTCATCACTAGCCTAGGCGACAACAATTGGATCTTCGGGTAGCTTAAGTGCTACGAGGAGATCAAGATGATAGTGAAGCGGGTTTGTTAAGGAACAATTGAAACATTGTTTTTCTCCTCTTTTTTTACTAGGTATAATCTTTTGTTTCCTTTTTGTGGTGTTTAAGGTTATGCATAGTGTATATAATTAGTTGGCTGGGTTAAGTAGTAAAGGTTGATTGTTTTTCTTTAATTAATCAATTGGTGTTTTGGTTTGCTTATTTGGGGGAGAAGAACTGTTTGTGTTGTGTAGCATTTGAGGTTTGTTCTGTTCTGTTTTTGGAAAAAAAACACAAATTTGATTTATGCTCTGTAGCATTTTCCAACTGTTTTATTGTTTAATATGCTTTATCCAATCAATTTTTTTACAGTTTTAAATTGTTAGGAAAAACTGTAAAAAATGTAATAAAAATTAAAGAATTAATTTCATGTCATCAATTAACGATGATATCTAGTGACAAAGACTAAAAATGTTAAATAGACAAAGGTTCAAGATTAAGATTGATCAAAACTTTGTTTATGTACTAAAAGTGAAAACATAAAAAAATTTAGGGACTAAAAATATAATTAACCCGATATTTATTGCCATAACCTTTTAAATAAATTAAAATGTCATAAGTTCATTAATCATACTATTTTTATCATTCTCACAAAATTTTCTCACTTGATATATTTCCTATATATATGAGGTTGATGAAAAAAGCATTTTTATTTCAAAATAAAATAAAAATCTTAGTCACTTATAGATTATCAAGATTTGTGTATTTTAATCACAACAATGAGAAAAAAGACTATATATAAACAATGTAAATTAGTTTTATAATGTCATCCAATTATAAATAATCACAAATTATCATGTATGGTAGATTTGTTAACTTTTACGACAAATATCTTAAAAATCATATGAATAATGAATTATGATTGGATGATAGTGTAAAGTTTATTTACACTATCAATACATGACCATTAAACTCCACAATTATTTATAATAAAATCTAATTATTAGTTTTTATTCTTCTCATTCTCACACAATAGAAGTTTTCTCATTAGATACATCCAATGTGTATAAGAGACAAATCCAATGAGAAAATCATTAGTTGAAAAATGAATGTTAATCATTTCCAACTTACCAATAAGATCTTGAAGTCTAGAGTTAGGAAGCCCCTTAATTATGGTCACCCCTAGCCCTAATTAGTTGTGGCTTCTTTAGGGGTTTCCTAAATTGCAACCTCAAGGATGATGGTTGTTTAGTCCCATATTGACTAATGATATGACTAAATTAAAGTTTATAAATGGTTGGTCAACTTTTACCTTATCTATTGTTGGGCCACCTACATTTGACATGCTTCAACCCTATAGTCAAGGGCATGAGGCAAAGTATTAAAAATGTCCTGAGTGTGAAGGTCACTTTTGTAGGGTCAAGTTAAGTCTATACCCATATTTTATGGTCATTTTTATACAATAATAAAAATACTTAATTTGAATTATAGTAGAATTAAGTTATCTTGAATCCTAATTTTCTTCTCCATTTTTATTTTTCTTTAAGTTAAGTGTGTACGCATACACGTGCATAAGTAAAAATATGTAAAGAAGTGGCGAGTTTGTTATGTGGATAAAAATGAAATTTTTTGTGGGTTAAGATGGATTGGATAATGAATAAGAATCTCATTATCAAAATATCTTTCTCTCATTCATAATTACATCTCAAGTCTTTAAGATTAATATAAAACATTCTCGTAGAATTTTTGTCATCCATGGTGATCTTACCTAACTCGAATAATATTATTTTCAATAGAGAATACTTGTAATTTATAATAAAATAAATAAATAATAAACCCTCTAAAGACTTCATTGTCTTTTCTCTTTTAAACACTTCATTTATCTTTTTAATTATTTTCAAATATAATAAAACCTTATAACACAAAAACAAATACATTTAAGAAAATAAACTAGCTTCAAAACCCTCCAAATTTCAAATATTAAATAAAAATTCACATAAAAAAACATGTTTAAGTATTATAAAGAATAATATCCCATACTTTATCATTACCTAGGTATATTCAGACAATTTATCCAATTACAGACCAAGGGAAAATGCTCTCCTCTTAATGTCATTTTTTAACAAACTAGCAAAACAAGAACATTGTTTTTAATTTTAAAATAACAATAGAAAAGCAAAATATCTAGCACATTTAAAGAATTCAAAGATTTTTAAAATCTTATTTATTGTATGTCCATGCGTACAAATATTTGCAGTTACCTACGTCCAAGCTCAAACCAATTTGATGAGTAAAAACCTCCCACGTTACTGTATGTATTCATTATTTATTCTATGTCCATGAAATGAATGTACTCATCAATGTCCAAGCATACAAATTTTTACAAAATGTTGTCTAAGTCCAACTTCAAACCAATTTGTTGATTACAAACTTTCCTCGTTACGGGTTATTTTATATGTACTAAGTCTATATTCAATTTTCAACCCTTCAAGTGTTACTGTGATTGGTGGCGCTCTAAAGCAGGAACAACATAATAACTACTCCAATTCATGCGAGTTACAATTTACTAATTTTGTTTCTTAGACATAGGGGTTTGCCAGTAGTTACGTAGGAAAGCCAAAATTTTAGGGATGGGGAATTGTATGAAATTGCTTCATTCATCTATCAAGATTTCACTATTGACATAAGATTACACATTAATAAGGCCACTTGGAATAATGAACCCACCAGTAAATGATAAAAAAAATGACGTAATTCAGGATGCAAGATTACATCCTTTAACATACAACCATACAAATTTCCTATTGCCCTTTGGCGGCAGCTAGCTTTTTCGTTAGGTTAAGCACTTCTAATCCTTTTGAAGTCAACTGGTCTTTATACTTCTTGTTCGTAGACATTGATTCATCAATTGCTTCCTTGTATCTGCAACGAAAAGAATTCAGCTTTGCTTGTGTTCCGCGTAATCTCATTCTGAGCTTAGCCATCTCTTTGTTGTTTGTTAGGCCATCCTGTCATAAAATTACGTAAAAACAGTTTATTATGATAATTCTTATTTGAGCAAGGAATTCAGCTTAAGGAGGGTCAATAATTGTTAATCCAAACACATTCTCAATGACTAATGCACATCAGTTATTCTGAGAAAAGCTAGTTGCTTGGCAATAGGTATATATAATAAACAAAAGTCACATTTGAACTGGATAAACCCAATATGATATTACCGCATGCATTTTGACCTCCATATGAGAAAGCTTCCGACTCAGTTCCTCAACATGGACCTTGGCCTTTGATAACTGATAAAGAATATGACATAATATGATTACTGAAATTAGGATAACTGATAAAGAATAAGCCATAATGCAGTAACAAGAGTAAGTAACATTTGGCCTAACTTTTTAGGCTTCTTTTCAAAAAGAGAAACTGAGCTAAATATATCTTTAGAAAAACTAAAAAAATTAAGAAGCCTATTTTCCTTTTATTTGAAAAATTACGAATTATAAAAGAAAAGGAAAAACAGTAACTCTTTTTTTTTACAAAAGATGAGTGAAAGAACTTCTAGAAAAAAAAAAAAAACTACACTTCTCTCTCCCCACTCTACTGGCTTTCTCGCCTGTCCCCACTCTTTCCCCTTTCTCATCTCTCTCCTCTTCTCTTCCAGTTCTCCCAGACTATCTCTTTTAAGCTAAAAGAAATAAAAAATGTCCAACAGTTTCTCCTTTATTTTTAAAACATTTTGATTTTAACTTCAAAATAATTTTCATGTCAAAAAATAAAAGTTGGGCCAAACACAGCATTAGTAACTATCAAAAGATAACCTTTTCCGTTTACCTCATCCTGGCAATTCTTTTCCAGAAATTCCATTTTTTTATGTTGATCTTCCATCTGAATCATCAATTTGTCCTTTTCTTTTGTCACAACAGATAGTTTGTCCTTGAGGTTCTGTCAAGTAACCTGATATGATCAATAGAACTAATACTGTATAGATTCACAGACAGAATTTTATTCCCTAAACCCAATCCCTTAATTATAAATATACCAACTCCTATGGAAAATCTTCTACTAGTGGAAATGAAGGAGAAACCTGAAACACGTTTGGGCTTGATAGATTATCTCCTTTATCAAGAACATGTAGTTCCTTCTGAAGTTCATTTTCTTTCTCTTCCACAGGACAGTCACGCAGTTCATGCTCCAAAGATTGCATCTCAGAATTGGCTTTAGACATCTACAGTGCATGCCAATATAGAAATAGTTATGCCTTGCAGTAAGTCACAACTCACAAGCCCACAAAATTACTAACAAAAATTCCTTACTTCTCGGGATAGTTTGCTCTCAGCATCAGTTGTTTCAAGGTGATATTCCAGTTGATCCAACCCGGAAACCTTTTCCCTGTAGCCAAAAAATAATACCACAGGAATCGTGATTTAATTTGTTTGGCAGTTAAATCTGGTGATCCATCTTTGAAAAATAATAAACAAAAACTGGGAGTAGCATACAGAGAGGCTGTATTGAGTACTCAAGCATTTCTAATTTGGAAGTAACCAATAGAATCCACCCAAGCCAAACATGAGAATGACCAAAAAGCAAAAAATGACAAGCTGAAGTTGAGATGTGCTACAAATATATTTTAGATAAGTAAAGGGCAAAGGGAATGAAATTGCAGTTGCCTTAACTGTTGCAGTTCATCATAAAAAATCAATGAAGTAAATGAACAACCCAAAACATAAGTTGTAGGATACACAGCTTTTGTATGTTTCTGTACCACCCTACTATCAAACATCCAGTCAAAGATACAACATGAATTGTAGGTAGAGCTTGGTAAACAGGTAAAGGCTCACTGGCCAGACTGTGTAGCCCACAGCCCACGCGGGTACGAACTTTAAAATTTGAAGGCCGTTTAAAATGCGGAATATTTTACCCAGCCCATTTAACCCGCAGACTAAACAGACTTACCCGTGGGCTTTTTAATGAAAGGTTAAAAAAGGATTAAAAAATGTTAAAGAGAAGAAAGAAATTGAAGGTTGATCGTCAAATTATATGGTTGGTTATATTGTTCACATTTTTATTTAAATATATTATGAATGTAGTAAGACAATTAACAATTTATTTTAATTAGAAAAATATTTCATATTTAGTTTAAATTTTAATATTTTTTTTAAAAAAAGAATTAATGCGGACTGCAAGCTTGTCCATTTACCCGCGGGCTATGTGGGGTGGGTGCAGGTAGTTAAAAATGAAGTCCGTTTAAATTACAAACTAAACGGACGGGCATAAACAAGTGCGGACCTAAACGAATGGGCTACTCATTTACCCACCTCAAATTGTAGGATAGACATCTGTTGTATGTTTCGTGCCACGCTACCATCAAGCATCCAGTCAAAGATACAGAAAATATGCAGAAATCAGCAAAAAATAACAAAATCTTCCTCCCCATCCCACTGACCTATAGATGATATATTTTCGTATTCATGAAATTAATAAACTAACATTACAATAAATGAATGGGATCAACTCTTGTATGGCTTTGCAATAGATAAAGTAAGCCCATTTTATTTCTTATTCATGAAATTAATGAACTTACATTTAACAATAAATAAATGGGATAAACTCTTGTATGGTCTTGCAATAGATATAGTAGGCCCAGTTTAAAACATTTTGACAAGTACGACAATTTCATACTTGCAGGTTCCTAAACTAATGTAATGTGAAATGTCAGATTGCATTGATTTGGTATATTTTAGAAGAGAATAAGGAGTATCTGATGCTTTTGGTGTGATATTAGGATAAGTCCTCTTTCTATCTGACTCTGATTTTAATGAATAATTTCCAGTTTTAAGTAAATTTGAAATGATTTGATTTGATCCAGTCGTATCCTATCTTCATCATCAAATTTATTAGATATATTTATTAATTTAGTTTCCCTAATTACCTATTTTATCTTTTATATATGACATGAATTTGTAGAGATGTCAGTAAAAAGGAAAATAAGAATCAATACCTAGAAATCTATGCATTTTATGGTAGATTTTTGAAGAAAATGTCCCCTTTAATGAATTAGTGATTGCATTGTTTAAACCTACCTTAATAGCAGGTTTGGAGAAGTTCATAAAAGATTTGACGGAAAAATTGAAGAAAGTTTAGTCTGAACCATATCATTTCCAGATTCCGAGCAGTTTCTGAGCATAGCATGACTTAGGATATGCAAATTAACTAGAATTTGAAAGGCCACAACAAACGAACTAAAGCCTACAACTTTCATGTTCAACCCAAGACCTAAGTCGACTTTTTTTGTCAAAGAAAATCAGAACGCAAGAGCATTGGTGTGCTATTTCCCATTTTCTGCATGGCCTAACCGTGCAATTCAATCATCACGTGTATGGTCACCCCTCTTTTCCAGCAAGCATAACTAGGTTTTGGCCCATTCCTAATAGAACTAACTAGACACCTGGTGGGGCATGGACTCTTGATGGAAGAAACTAGATACCTACTACCTAAACAATTCTAGGAGGAAACCTAATTATAAATAGAGACGAGGCACAGAGAAGGGGAAGAGATTCCAGGGACAAGACATCAAAGCGACCATGTTGAAGATAATCAGATGCATCCTCCATAGAGATTGAGTATTGAAGACAAAATTCTTGAAGATAAAAAGCAGATGCAACCTCCATAAAGATTGAGTGTTGAAGACTAGATTCAAGACAAAAGGAAATTCAAGAATATAACAGACTGTTACTGTCTATCTCTTGATTCTCTTTTTTAGTGTTTGGATTGAGAGTATTTATGTTTCCCATATCTTCCTCAGGGTTAAGGGAAATTTTGAAGCCCTAGACAAAAGTTTGATAGTTCAACATAAATATTATTCTTTCACTTCAACTAAATGATTCAAATCACAAAACATGCCATCACATGATGTGGCCACATCATCTTGGTTGAGGCAGCTACAAGAACTGCATCAAGCCATGATTGTGGACCACATTGGCCTGTATCTAACTACAACACAACCGTGACTGTAGTTGCACTTCAACTTAACTTGCTGGTAATCTTTCACCAGAAAACTTGATGATTTTTATACTAATTTGTTCAGAGACACTATTAGAAGATCTTGTCAGGTTTCTGATGCTAGTTAAAAGGTGTGGTGATGTATAATTGTCCTGTTTTCTAAACCCTTAGTATCAACTTGTGATTAATGATTATGAAGGCAACCCAAATTAAAGATTTAAATGTTATCACTGTAAAAACAGCTTCATTTGGTTTTTGTTCTTCAAAAAAAAAATTGTTGGTTTTAGTTCTTATTACTTTTTTTTTAAATAGTCCCTGTTATCACTTTGGTCTTTAACCGAGCACAATGGTGTCATGCGATTCATATAGTTGACCTTACCTAGTGGGACAAAGCTTTATTGTTGTTATTGTAGTCTGTTTTATCACTTAGTAGTGACATGGCATGCTTCTAACCATGTCCATCAATGACTATTTTGAGATGGTGTGTGATGTGGCCCAACTAGATGCATTTCATGCCATCATTAAAATCATATTTTTAGAGGACCGAGTCTGAAATCATATAGAGCCTTATTTACAATCACATGCAACGAATGAGAATCAAGCTATTTTTCACAACTTAATGCTTCCATTGGATTCAATCATATATGAAGAATGAGATTGCTTGATAGACAAGGACAAGGAATAGTAAGTAAAGCATTTTTTATATAATGACAAAATAAGGGGAAGCTGAGGTAGTTTATGGCTCTCGTGGCAATCAAAGTTCGTTAGTTCAACTTAAGATAGAAATAGAATTGTAACTAAATTCTCCCAAGTGATATAACTTACCCCATAGAAGTCTAGTTAATCAGTTCCGTATTCACTGTTTCTCGTTCTAAACATATTTGTTATACATTTTGCATTTTGCTTCTGTTCATAATTATTAATAATTATTTAATTTCCCAAATACAAAAATTCCATTAATCCGGGCATGCTAATTTATAAAATTCAAGATCAATCTTGTCCAAGAAAAGACCCTCAGTAAATTATTATCCAATATAACTGTAAGTTAGGTAAGGTTTAAATTTTTCTTGGTCTCTATGTTAGTATGCAACAGTATACTTTATGTTCTAGGCTTGTTGCTAGGGATAAATATTATTTTCAAAAAGGTGATGTTAATCTCCAGCTAAGCTATCTCTTTGTTCAAATTCAATAAAGCTCAATGATAAACCAAACATTCAAATTGTTTTGAAAGATAGCAAGTTACATATAACAGAAACATATTGGAATAAGAAAGTAGTACAAAACAGACAAGAGAAGAGGGAATTAATTAATTTAAAAAGCTAAACAGACCTGAACTTTTCCTTGATATGTGCATTTTCATATGTGATAGTCAATCTTTCCCGTAGGATGCTGCATTCTTCTCTACAGGATTCCAATTCACTCCTTACCTAACATTCGTAGAAAAAATTTATTAATTTAAGCAGATGGAACCATGAAAAAAAAAAAAAAAAAAACTATCTATTAAAATTGAAAACACCACTGGCAAAAATCATAACTCAGCTGTTATGATAAAAACTAACAATTATTTTCTTCTTTACTACACGTTTCATACTACAGAAAAATTATCTTCTGTTGGGTTTTATCATAACAAAATTATTTGTTTGACAAAGGAGTGATAGACAACGGTCAATGGCAGTGCATATAGTGGCCAGAGGGCATTATAGTGCCCTAGTGACAACTCTGCTGTCTAGTAGCAAGATGTTAAAAATGCTTTTTTGCATAAAAACTTGGAGGAGGAAGTATATATGAATATCCTACTTGGATATGACTCCACTAATGATAGGTATAAGGCATGAGTAGATTAAGAAAGACTCTATATGTCTTTAAACAGTTTCCTCATGCTTGGTTTGGAAGCTTCACTGGGTGTCTTTAAGATACAGTCAAAAAGCAAAGTCAATCATACCTTAAAAAAATTCACACGAATGCAATGTCATACCATTTCTAGTCTATGTAGATTATATGATTATTGCAAGTGATGATGATGCTAAAAATCTCAGTCTAAGGCAGTGTTATCAATGGCGGATGGCAGAATATAGCGGCAGGCCAAAATTCCACCATATAATTTGAGGCATTGCGGTCTATGGTGCTGCCATAGTGGGCCTCCCTACAAATTGCCTATTGTGGTCGGCAAAAAATCCGCCACACCATTCCACCATGGCATCGCCATTTAACAACCCTGGTCTAAGGGAGAAATAAGCAACTCAATTTAAAATACAGGACCTGGGAAAACAAAAATACTTCCTGGGTATTGAGGTTGCCTTGTCCAAACTCCAAACAAAGTAACTATCTCCAAAAAAAATGTCCTTGATCTTCTTAAAAACAAAAGTTGGGTTGCAAAATCACTAAAGCACCCATAGAGCAGAATCACAAAATTGAAAGGGATGAGGAGAGCCCAATAGTGGAGTAAACTCAGTATTATAGATTAATGGTGTTAGAATAGGCTAGCTACTTATAATATCAACTGTCCATTTCTGTTTTCTTTTAGATGTCACTTTCTATTAATTACAACTGACAACTAGATAGATGCATCATGGCAACTATATAGGTGCATTGTGACAACTAGATGGGTCCATCATGTAACTGAACATGTACCAACTAGCACTCTTTTAATTTAATTTTACAATTCAAAAATATTCATCTACATTTTCATTCTCTCTCTCTCTCTTAGAAGTGAAACTCTCCCTACTTCAACATTTATCAATTTGTAATATGTGGGAAAGCTCTTTTATCAATGCCACACCAAGTTGAACACAACTTATATAGTCAGTGTGGTTAGTCAATTCATGCAAGACCCATGAGAGACATGTACAAGCAGTGAATAGGATTCATTAGTATTTGAAGGCTACCCACTACCCTAGAAAGAGGATTATTATTTAACAAGAAGGAAGATTGTCCACAGAGATATATACAAATGTAGATTATGAAGGATTAATCATTGATAAAAGATCCATCTCAGGGTATTGCATGTTCTTGGGTGGAAATTTGATGAAATGAAGAAGCAAAATGTTGTTTGAGCTTCAGTGCAAAGGCAAAATTCAAGCTGTGGATGAAAATCATACTTGATGATCTAGGAGAGGGAGAGCATTTAATATAACAAAATGTAAGTGCAGAACATTAAAGAGAGAACAAGGAACAGTGAGAGTGAAGTGAATAGAAGGAACACACAAGAATGTTGGAGATAGTGCCAGAGAACAAAGCATGGCTGGAAACACCATGGTACCAGAAGATGTTGCAAATGGCCAGAAACATCAGGGGCCGTCCAGAAAAGATATGTCAACAGTGGGCAGTGGTGATCGGAGCTTAGAACAGAGTAGGTGATAGGAGCTTAGAACAGAGTAGAAGAAAAAAGTGTGGATACTAGAGGTTGCCTAGGAGTCAAAGAAGAAATGGGTTCGGAATATAAGGGGATAAAATTTTACAATTTTACTCCCATTGGAAAACATAAAATGACACGGGGAGGGAGGGAGGTAAATCCTCCTTGCTCCCTCAAACAATGGGAGCAGCCGCAATGGGTGAAATTAGCAACACAACGTCATAACTGGAAGATGCAACGTGATGAGTTCAGCAGGAGCAGCAAGGACCCACGACACCATTGACTACTGGGCATTGCACACAACCCAGTTCATGTGATGGGATAAGCACGCATAGATAGATATCCATTTCACCAGCTTGAGTATGTTCTGTGGGCTGTGGCACAATTACCATAATTAGCACATGACTTCTCTTTACTTTGTATCAATTTGTTTCACTAATTTCCTATAATTAGGACAGATTTTATTTGTACACATTTTATTTCCCTGTAATTCTTTAATTGGAACAATTTACAATCAGCCTATACATTGTAAACATCCTTTGTACTATTAAATCTCAACTCTTTTTGCTCCCTCTCAATAACTAAATCCCTATAACTACAAACAAACAAACATATACATACATACTTACGTACGTACATATATATGTGTGTATTAATTAAAACAAATACTATAAACAACATTCATGCCCTAATTATAAATCAGAAAAAGGACCCATGTGTTCCAATAAATGTTAGATAAGTCACAATCTAAACAAATACTGCAGCGTTAAGGATCCCATGTAAATAAATTATAAGACAATTTTAGGAACAGTTAAGTATAGAAACTAAATGCACAAGGTAAAAAGATCCCTTAGCTGTTTATGTATAATGATAATCATGAATACAAAATAATGATAGAATCTCTTAATTGTAGGGATGATACAATCTAATTTAATTATCTAAAAATCAATAACTACATAACAGAAAATAATAAAAGAAACAAAATACAATATTATCATAATTAGCAATCATATCTCAACACTCCCCCTCAAATTGGAACGCATAGATCATATGCATCCAACTTGGAAAAAATATAGGATATTTTCGACCCTCTAAGTGACTTCGTAAAAATATTTGTTAGTCGATTATTAGAATTGACAAAAGAGGTAATGACTTCTCAAAAAGTCATCTTTTGTGGCATAAAGTGGCAAGAATCTCAATGTGCTTAGTCTATTCATAAAAGACCGGATTATATGCTATATGTAAAGTTGTTTGATTATCAAAAATAAATTTCAAAGACACAATTGTTAAAAAATTGAGTTCACTAAGGAGTTGCTTCAATCAAATCAGCTCACACATAGTAACAGACATAACTCGATATTCAACCTCTGCATTGGACCTGACCACAATATTTTATTTATTACTCTTCCAAGAAATGAGAATTCCACCAATAGAACACCACAACTCAATGTTGACCTGCAATCATTGGAAGAACTAGCCCAATTCGCATCTATATAAGCAACAATATCAGTGTGACCTCTGCTTGCATAAACCAATCATTTTCCAAGAGACCCTTTAATATACCTCAAAATTCAAATTATAGCATCCTAATGACTTTTATAGGGAGAATTGAGGAATTGGCTTACAACACTGACTGCAAAAGATATATCAGACCTAGTCACGATAAGATAGTTCAGCTTCTCGACCAGTCTTCGATATCTTCTTAGATCCGAGAAATACTCCTCCTAATCTGATACAAGTTTAGTTTTTGGATCCATGGGAGTATCAATAAGCTTTCAATCTAGCATCCCAATTTCTTCCAAGATATTGAGAGCACATTTTCTTCGAGAAATGGCAACATTAGTCTTGCATTGGGCTGTCTCAATTCCCAGAAAATACTTTAGATGACCAAATTCCTTGGTTTGAAAATGCTAAAACAGATTTGAGACGAACAGAGGCCATCATGGCAATCGAAGAAAAGGTATCATTGTAGACAACGCCATAGATTTTAGTGTAGCCCTTGGCTACAAGGTGTATCTTCAATCTATCCATCAAATCCAACTTGAACAGTAAAGACCCAACGATAACCAACAAGGGATTGCTCCAAGGATGGAAGAACAAGGGTCCATGTTTGATTAGTTTCCAGCGCTTGCATCTTATCAACCATTGCATGTCGTCATCTTGGATGTCAAAGTGCTTTCTGGACAATTTTAGTAATAGAAACAGAAGAAAGTGTAGGTACAAAAGTATAGTAAGAAGGGGAAAGATGATGATAATTTAAGAAATTATAAATGGGATGTGAATTGTGAGTGGTACAGGTACCTTTGTAGATGGCGACAGGTAAGTCAGAGTCGACCATAACAGGAGGAATGATTATATCAGGAGGTGATGCACCGATCTCTTTGATAGGGTGTGCTTCCACAGTTCGAGGTTAAGAACATTGATCATAAACAAGAAAGAGGGGTGCAGTGCCAAGGGAGGGGAAGTGTTTGACAGGTGGGGAATGATAGAAGAAATAGGAAATACTTGAGAAATAGACTCAAAGAGGATGGATGAGTCAAAAAAAGGTATCTTCAAAGAAGGTAATATTAGCATACATGTAAAAGCAGTGATTGGTAGGAGAGTAACACCAATAACCGTTTTGGGCGCAGAAATAGCCAAGAAAAAATGCACTTAACTGTACGAGTTTTCAACTTATCAAGACCTAAAAGTGAGATCAAGCACAAAACAAGTGGAACCAAAAACATGAGAAAAAACACAAAACAAAGGCTCATTAGGAAATAGGATAGAGTGAGGAACTCTATTACCTATAAAGGAAGAGAGCATCTAATTAATAAGATACTCAATTGTAAGAACATCCCCCAAAATTTTAAAGGTGCTTTAAAGTAAATTAAAAGAGGACGTGCAATGTCAATAATATGTTGATCTTTACGTTTAGCAACATCATTTTGTTGTAGTGTATAAGGACAAGACTGATAAATCATATCATGAGATGTCATAAATTTTTTAAACGATTCAAAAGAATACTCTTTTGCATTGTCACAACGTAACATACTAATTTTATTTCAAAATTGAGTAAGTACTTCAAGACAAAATTTTTTAAATATAAAAAATAACTCTTACCGTTCTTTCATTAAAAAATCCAAGTGTTTCTAATAAAATCATCAATAAATGTAACATAATACCTAAAACCCATTATAGATGGTACATGGCTAGGACCTCTCGAAATGAACAAGAGAAAAGGGAGAATGTGTGTTGAAAAACATTGATAGGGAAGGTAGCCTGAACATGTTTGCCAAGCTGATAGGACTCACTCCAAGACTTGTAATTGGGAAAGTCTAGAAACCATAGCTTTTAATTTATTCAAACTAGGATGACCTAAATGATGATGGACAAGATTGGGAAACTCAGTAATGATGCAAGCAACTACTATTGATGTGTGGAAGTAGTAGAGACCATGCAACTCATATCTTGTGCCAATCATTCGTCCCATATTTCGATCCCACATAGTGTTAGAAAGAAAGGTAATAGAGCAATTAAGAGCACAGGTAAGTTGGCTAACAGAAACAAAATTAAAAGTAGACTTAGTCACAAAAAGAATAGTATTTAAGGATAAGAATGGGGAGGAGGTGGCTTGTCCCACAATGATAACAAGAGTTTTAGACCCATCCACAAGTGTGATGTGGTGGGAAAATTTGGTTAGTGATAAATTGAAGACAAAAAAGGGATTACTAGCTATATGATCAAAAGCACCTTAGTCTAGTATCCAAAAGCCAACAGAAGGTGAATGAGAGACAAACTGTAGAATTACCAGACTAAGAAAGTGCAGTTGAAGCTTGTTGGGTCACCTTGAATTGAAGGTAGTCTTTATAATCAGCATTGGACAAAACATTTTGACAAGGTTTAGCAGAGGTGATAGAGGGAACATTAGAAAAAACAAAATCAATTGGGTTATTGGATGACGTTTCTACCATGATAACAAGGTTGAATAGTACTAGGAGAGAGGCCAAATAGTATCTTGGAGATGGAAGAACAGTATCGGAAGGGCCAAACAAGCTACACAGCACACGTCAAGAAGGTGAAAGTGTTAAGATATGGCTGAAACGAAGAGAAGAAAGGCCAACGAGTGGAACGATAGTGGTCGCATCACGAATGAAGGTTGGCAAGGTGGCGTATGAGGGTCACACGTCAACGAGGGCGTTGGATAAGATCAGCATGTAGGGGGATGTGACAAGTTTGGCAGCGCTAATTAAAACATCAGACAAATAAGCAACGTCTACCCCTGATGTCGAAGTTCCAACCTTAAATGAAGGTGGTCACCGGGACAACCAAGTATGATGGCAGTGGCGACAAGAAAGAACAGACCCAGCTGGTCTTCTGATACCAAGTTAAGTATAGAGACTAAATGTACAAGGATAAAAGACCCCATACCATTTATTTATAATGATAATCATGAATACAAAATAGTGATAGAATCCAGTAATTGTAGAGATGATACAATCCAATTGAATTATCTAAAAATTAGTAACTAGATAACTGAAAATAATAAAGGAAACAAAATATAATTTTATCATAAATAGCAATCATATCTCAACAGGAATTAATAAAGATTTCCTAAATAGCTAAGCTATGAATCTTACTTCTAATAATTTTGTTGATAATGATGTAATTTGCTCATTGTTTGACTTTGCTTGTTCTTCTATAGCTAGAAGTGCAGCTTTCTCTTTGGCAGACCATATTGCCCTTTCCTCCTCTATTTCTAAAAGGGAATCAGTGAGTTGCTGCAAGATCAAGAAGATACAATCCTTAATAAAAGAAACCTCTTAAAAAGGGAAGAATCACAATAAAGTAAAAGAAAAATAATAGTTGAAGTTGCACTACCATAGCCAACTCCTCCTTTTCTTCCATCAGTATTTTAATAGAGTTTTTCAAATTTTCTTGGTTGATATCAGATTCTTCCAATCTTTGTTTCTGGATGGACAAGAATAAGATGTCAAATTTGATGGTTTGAATGAGAAAGCAATCAAAGCATGCCAACAATTAAATAGTCATTGTTAGAGTAGTTAGCTACTTGTGTTGGTTTCTAATCTGCACATACAAGAGTAGTCAATTTCCGTTACAATTGACAACTGTTGATTAGTCCGTTCCACAGTAATAAAAGTACCTCAATTAGCATACATGTGTTGATCTCAACAAAGATCACTGGTGAATCACATTAAATAAAATCAAAATTCAAATTCTCTCTTTCCTTTTATACTATGTTTATAATCTGCCTTCCCATTTAGGAGCCTTTTGGGCTTCAATTTCAAGCATGGACAATGCACTAGCCAACCTACCTAGTGCTTAAATTCAACATTTTATTAGAAGAATGGGCATAGGAATGAACTCTAAACCACTTGGACAGAGACTCTGATATTATGCCACAATCACAAACCAACTATTCCAAAAGCTTAAGTTGTCCAGAGAAGGTGATTACAAGAATGATTTTTAATTTTTAAACATTATATTTCTAACATGTCCCCCAATTTATATTGTATTTGCAACAGATCTCAACAGAGATCAATAGAGAATTCAGTTCAACAAAATCAATTTCTCTCATTCTCTCTCGCAACTATATTTCACTTTCCATCATTTTTCTCTCGGCTCTTTAACTCTATCACCCATCTAACAACTGAGTCAAAAGGAGAAACCTAGGAAGAAATTTAGAGAAAATCTTACAAGAGCTGAAATTTCCTCCTTCAAATTATATAGTTCAGAGGTTGATGTATTCAGTTTTTCAGTCAAGCCTTCCAGTTCTGACGTCAAACCTTCATTAATAGACATCACCTGTTCTTTCTCCTTCAATGTAGCTGTAATTTCTTCTTCCAACGAAGCAATTTTTGTCTCTGATTCAAATGCAAAAATTTCCAGCTTTTTGTTCTCTTCCTGATCAGTTACAAATAACATGAATTAGAGTAACTGAACATAACCTATAGTGATAAAAGCATGAATTACTGAATTAGAGTAACTAAGCACATATGTATACACATACAAATAACAGGAAGAACAATAATTATGCCAAATTTGAATAAAAGTTTATCAACTTTCACTATAAACCAAAGCACTGATAAAATGAACTTATTTCTTGCTACCATTAGTTATTTACATTTTATAAAGGGTGTTAAAGGCTAGCTAAAAGAATAACCACAGCTTCAGCAAGCATACATCAAGTATTCAAGTCCCAATGTCAAAACCTGTAATGTTTGTTCCAGAGAAAATGCAAGACCCTTTGGTCTTTTAGGATCAAACATCTTTGGACCCTTTTCAACAATTGAATCATGTCTTCTTCCTGCAAGTGAATCACGTTTGTTGATATCACGTTCAAGAAGAGAGTTTTGACCATGCAACCGTTTAATCTCTCGTTCAGCATAGGCTTTCTCACCCTAAGGAACACATAATATGATAGGGTATAAATGATATGATTTTGACAAGTAAATAGCTTAGAATGAAACCAAGAAATCATCAGAAGTGGCAAAAACAACCTCAAGTTTTGTTTTCTCTTGTATGGTAATCTTAAGCTTAGACTCAGTTTCTTTCAACTTGATTTTTGCCTTCTCCAGACTTTTTCTTAAAGTTTCCCTTTCCTTGACCACTGATGATGATGTCAAACATGATAAATCCTTTTCAAGAGTTTGAATATAAGAAATCAACTCTGCATTTTCAAATTTCTGCTGTTCTAAGTTTTCCTGTAACAATAATAAACAGTTAGTGCTCCTATTTGCTGCATTGCATATTCAAAAGAATTAACTGATAGGTTGGAAAACATATTATCAAATAAAGGCCAACCATTAGAGAATTTTGGGAATTCTGAGCATCTAGTTTTGATTCCTGAAGATGCTTCTGAAGATCAGCTAATTGGTTGTCCAGAAGAATCTGCAGCACAAATATTAGACCAACTAGAATATCCCTAGAAATATATCATAATAGAAAGCAAATTTTACCTTCTCATTCTCAAGCTCGGATATTTTTTTTCTTAAGCAAGAATTCAACTTCTGATAACTACTCAAGACTAAACTTAGTTCTGCAGAATCCTGAGATACTGAGGTTTTGAAAACCTGTATCAAACCATAGAATGTTAAGCCCGTGCACTGAAAGAGCATACACATTTTTAGTTACAATTATTATTTGTTAGTTAGAAAACAAAAGATAGCTGCTCAACAGCTCAAGGCAATATATGAAGTAAATACTCTGCAATTTCATTTTTATTACAAATATTGGTTCTATAGTAGCTCAATGGCTCAACCAATATACTTACAAGGAGCATATCACTGAGAGCAGAGAAATTTTTAATAGCATCATCCACCATAAATGTAACACTTTGAACAGCATCTTTTGAGCTTTGAATTTCAGACACAATTTCCTCAATTCCCATGGAAACACTGATCACAAAGTCAAAATTTCCATCCTACATGAAACTTCAAGACTCAGTTCTATAGGATAGGATTTAGTATGAATCAGAGTCATATAGAATTGCAAATTTATATTAAATCGTGAAGACAGTATAAGAAAGCAAGAATCTAAATGTTTATACAAAGCATCAAATGCATACATTAATGTTGCTCACAGTTTCAGTGGAAGTAAGTTGTTCATTAGCCAGGCGAGCTTCCTCCTGTGCATTTACAAGCTCTTCATAGAGCTACATAAATGAAACAAATTACAGGAGTTGTAAATGTTTATTAGGAAATAGATGACACAGATTTATATATCAACAGCTCAGTAGCTGAAGTTTGCAAAAATAGATTCTAGACAAATACTGATGGGTGCCCAATTTCGGAATGAAATTTATGCCCAATTTATGTGGTGCCCTGAGGCCCTGACCGTTGGAGTAGCCCATCCTTGCCACCATATTTTGTCACCCAAAATGCAAAAACACCATAAATATGTTAAAAGATAAACTTAATACACGTATACACAGGCAAATAATATTTACTATTCTCTCCTTTTCACCTTTATTCCAGCTACAGAATGGGGAAAGTACCAACATAAACAGATGAGGTTGCTGTATCTATATCCTTGATATCTTGAAGTAATTTTAACATAAAGGTGGAAAAAAAAACAGAAGAAAGAAAGCTTTTCTCTGGGCTTGACCAACTTTCAGGGGTAGACCAACTTGACTGGAGTTCAGAGGGTAGATTAGACAACTTGTGAAACTGGAAATCCAGATGATCTCATCAAATCTCTTGCTCATACTAGTTCCATTACAATTAAAAATTAATATAAAATATTACCTCATTGCTCAAAAAATTCAACCAGAGCAAGAACAAGGATAACTGATGAGTAATCAAATAATCTTGATGAAAACAATACTCCAATACCTCATATTTGGAACATTTATTCCAGAAGTTTGTAATGAATGAAAGTTATGCCTTGCAGAATTAATTTAGGATCAGTGTGAGTGGGGCAGTTATGCTTTGTAGTAATGGCAGTATTTATTGCATATGACAGTTATGCTTTGAGTTTAATTTCGGATTAGAGTGTAAGTGGACTGTGGACATTCATGTTGTATTTGTAAGTTTCAGAACAGAGGATATTCTCTGTAAGTGGTGAGTCTTTGGAACAGCAATATCATCGTTGTAGTTTGTAGTTTATGTGTTTTCTGTGTTTTGATAAATATTTTAACTAGTTCCTGGTGTTTTATCAAATCAGAAGGCACACTGAAAGAAGCATTATTGACTTAAACAATTATTACCTCTTTGTATTTCTCCCTGGCACATATGTTCTGCTCTGTTGCTAAATCAACAACATTATCCAAGCTTTGTTGGCTTGATAAGTTCTCCATTTCCAAAACCTTAATCTTCAGGATGCAAGGAAAAAATAAGCAAGACACAGTACATTGTAATGCAGCATAAAGTAGGAAATGGTTGTAAAAATATTTTAATCAAATAAACAATGGAAGTAAAGCCATAACAGATAAAAAGAAATGTGAAAAAGGAAAAGAAAACAAAACCTGCTCTTGAAGTCTCTTGATAATAACAATAGCATCCGACTCTCTAAAATTCACATTTTTATCAACATTCAAGCTACCACTATGGGCATAATTTAAAGAGTCAATAGATTCCTTAGAATGAAGAGGAGTTGCCTCAATTAGCTGTTTTCTCAATGATTCAATCTGTATCTCACTTATAGTTCTCTGCAATAAGAAAAACGTGGGCATGTATTGAGTCTACAGTTTCTGGTGCTGGAAGTGAATCAAAAATGAGGGAGGGAGGGAACCTGAGTTTCAAATTGTAAAAACAAACTCTCATATTCTGCCTGCAATTCTAGAAATTTGTTGTCCTCCTGCTATATTTGCAAGATATTAGAATACAAACTACTCAAATTGAAGAAATGAAAATATTAATGAAACATCTGATGTCACAAACCATGGACAAGCTTTTCTTCCGCGATGGTGCCTTTTTCCTATTTGTTACATGCAATAAAGCACATGGGTTTGGTAGATTACAATCCTTCTTAGCATCATCTTTATTATCATCTTCTTGCTTAAAGGGCTCATCCATATAAACATCTTCCTTTACAAGTTCCTCAAAAGGAAGAAGTGGTCCCGTGTCTCGTTTAGGTTTTGTGGGTTTTGTAGTAGAAGCACTAGGTTGGATGCTAGGGTATACCTTAGTGCATAAAAAAAATGAATTAGGATCGCAAATATAAGATACAAGCAACAAGATAACTATTATAGTCTAAAATAAATGCCATAATATATTATGGAAGGATAACAGTGGTAATATATAATTTTAATTTCTAACTTGTTAAGTTTCTAGCAACCTATATAAGAAAATTATATATACCTAATATCGTTGATATTATGGGGTTTTAACTATTGAGGGAGGAAGAGAGACAAAAGACAGTGAAACACTAAATGATATTAACGTAGAAGTACTACAATGTGTTCAAATATTGATGTGCTCATAAAACCTAGAGCACTAACCTTTATACTACTTATAATCCTAACTAAATAGGGAAACAAATCATGATAAGGAAATAAAGTACTAATTCTAAGAGATAACAAGGTAATAGGGAAACTAATCCTAGAGATAATGTATAAGATATTTTCCTATATTTTAACACCCCCTCCCCCCAAAAGTTGTTACAGATAAACACTTTAAATAAAAGAAATCAAACTAAATAATCCAAGACTGTGGAATGAAGACTAGATTGCTAGAAAGCTGCAGGAGTATATTGATGTCTTTGTCTTTGGGGAAGCCATAGGACCAAGCTAATTTTTCTAGGGAAGCTTCAAAACCAGGAACATATTTCTGGAAAAGCTATGGGGCCTGTCTGATCTCCCTAATTTCACAATGCAAAATTTGAACCAAAGAGAGCAGCATATTTGAGTAGAAGAGATCGTGCATCAACAAGAGAGAGAAAATGAACTAAATAGTGAATAAAAATGGTGGAAAAAGTCATGAATGACAAAACAGAGATCTAAACCTGCCAGAATGATGACATGGTAACAGGGGATTGGTGACAGTGGCTGGAGGCTATTTGAAACAACGCTAGCAACATGCACAGTCGAGTAGACTGAAACTCAAATATGTATGCTAAGGCACATTGGAGATGTCACAACAGAAAAAAAAAACAATTAAGCAGATGCCAGAATAAAGAACACAACCAAGAACTACTAGAAGGAGGACATGACAACTAGAAAACTAATTAAAACGAGCCAATAAAATGCATGGCAGAAGATAAGACAACAAAGGAGGTAAAAATATCCAAACGAGTGTTGAACTTGCCAAAAGGAACACCACAGCATAAGGAAGTGAAAATGCTTGAAGATGCCATAGGGCTGACATGGCAAGAAAAAAAATCCTTGTGAAGGAAGAATCATGAAAATAAAGTAGAACTCCAAATTTTAAAGAACACGGTAACCTAGTGACAAGACAGTCATAGAGAAGGAAACCACTCCAATACCATGTTGAATTTAGAGTGGGATATTTAAGATACAGTCGCTCAAATGAAGAGAACAATTTGGAAATAAATTATGAATAGAATTCTTTCTTATTCAGTTCAATATGCAATGTACATGAACATCTATATTTATAGACTCTTAATAGACTAAGTGGGTACTATTTCCTAGGTCTTAGAATTTGGAATTAGGGCCTAACTCAACCCCACAAAAGTCAAAACCAGCTTGTAAGGTGAGAACTATCCAAGCATTATATGCTACATTTAAATGATATCTCTAGCTAATGTGGGACTAAACACCACCCTTGAGACTGCAATCAAGGTAGTCCCCAAGGAGGTTGCAATTAAAGCAGGCTAGAGGTGACCACAATTAAGGCAGCTTGCTAACAGGGAAAAAATTGAACATGAATATAGAAACAACAAAATACCAAAAAAAGAGAGTGAGAAAAATGGGGACAAGAAAGTTGGTTCGGAACCTGCTGGACACTGAGCAGGAAAGCAGAGCAATAAAGCAACAGGGGTGAGACAGAGGAACCGGGTCACGCAGGTTCTGACCAGAACATGCAGGTGAGAAGTGTGGGTTGCGCAAAACAGGAAGAGCATCACACAAACACGCTCTATTAAATTTGTACAGAGAATGAAGGTAAACTATTCTTGATCTTGTAGAAAGTGATTACAGCTGAGTCTCTGATTTACAAATCTATATATACTACCAGAACTCTGTATAGAAGAGCCATAACTGTCTGACAAAGACAGTTACAACAGACCCACGGAAAACTCACTAATAGAAAAGATACAAAGACAAGAGTATTCTCTTACACGTCCATTTGTTTCAGATACAACAAAAACTGTACAGCTTTTCTTTAAAAAAAAAAAACTCATGCAAATCCCTAAAATAACCTATAATTTTAACACTTAAAACCTAAGATTTTAGGACATTTTCCAAATTTTAGGATGAGTTCACTGTCTTGGCCAAATTGCATGTGACAGGGCATGAAACTGCTCTGTTATAGCAGCCAAAAGAGCCATGAGAGTAAACAGTAACCCTACAGTGTCCAAATAGTGGATAATCCAGACATGGATTGAACCAGAGGCAGGCCATTAATAAACCATCTGTCTATAAAAAAAATTATAAACAAGGAAATGCTTCTAAGTGGTTCTTAAATTGTAGCTCTTGCTACGGCATAAGATTGTAGCAAAGTAGTTACTGTATTTTGCCTCTATAAAGGATAAATAATGTGATAACATGTAGGAATAATACAATTAATTTAATCAGCAACATAGATACCAATTCATCAAAACTAATAATGAACTATTAGCAAGAAGGTGAAATGTTACATTTCTTGGATGCTCCCCAGAAAGATTTCCTATACACCATGTATCCCGCCTTTTGTCCTGCAGTGTATGCATGAAAACTTAATCACCCAATCATAGTGAGAGAAGAGGAAGATACAAGAAGGACAAAAAGATAAGGCAAAAGCATAATAGTTGCACATGTTGACCATAAGAAAAAGTAACTATTTTCATGGGCAGAAATTACATGAAGAGAACTGGAAACAATAGCATTGAAGAGGAAATTAGGAAAACCTATTGCCGGGGCAATGTGTCATTAATTACAATGCTTGCAATAGGCTAAATTGGTGATCACTGCTTTAGGATGAGTTTGATGCCTGCTGAAGTACAACACAGGAAGAACAACACAACACATATACTTAAGTCACACAACAATTTTTTGTCCTATACATAGTTTGATAGACAACGGACAGTACAAACAAAAGAGTACAAAATTTAGTATAATACCCCTTCCATTATTAATTATCATAATGTAAGTTATACTATTATTATTATCATTAAATAATATAATTTTATAATATATATCATAAACAATATAATTTAATATATAAATATATTATATATATACATATTATAATATTATAGATATTATAATGTTAATATATATATATATATATATATATATATATATGCAGTTATTGTAGCAAGTAGCAACTACAAAAGTTCATGGAAAAAACAAAAAGTAACTGCTCCCTCTTACAATATGCGAAATGCAGTTTTGGGATGTAGCTAAGCAATAATGGGAGAAATGGGGAGAGTGAAAAAAACTAGTGGGTATTTTTGTCAATTACATATATTGTACTTAAGACAAAAAGTTATTCCATGATATCCGAGTAACAAAGTTTTAAGTATTTATTCTGTGTTGTACCAAATATTTTGTGGTGTCACATGACCATTTTTAAAATCAAACAGGTAACAAATGATTTTGTGTTGTACTGTCCCTTATAACAAGTCAAACACACCCTTGGAAACAGTTAGTTCTTATGGCATGCCTTTTAATTGTGATTAGTATTTTAGATTTGGATTAAACAAGCCGCATCCAGGGTCAAGCTTGAGAGTAATATTTATCATTTATATTGCATGCATATGGTTATAGGCTTCAAATGATCAGATTATAAGTTGTTGAGCGATCAGTACTAAGGTTATTTCAAGTTGAGTAGTGCAAATGACTAAGGCAGTATAGGGAATTCCCCTCTTCCTCTTCAATTTTCTGACCTTAACATTCTCCTCGTCTCCTTGCTTCTTCTATATTTTAAGTGTCAAAAATTACAAAACCCATAATACTGTCAATGTCCTTCTCACAAACTTGATTTTAGCCTTGACTTCCTTTAATTCCCAAACAAATCATATATAAAAACCTTATCTATCTAACTTCCATCTTCTTTGATCATGACACAAATCTAACATTAGCATTGATAATACTTGTCTATTATAAACCAAATAATGCAAAGTTGACTTCTTTCAAGATTTACTATATTATTTAATTTCCCAAATAAATGACAAGTGGAAAAGGAAAACATAAGAAAACAGGAAAAGAAGAAACACTTCCACAGAGAATTGGATGTCTATGTTCCATTCAAACATGTAACTTTCTCAAGATGTTTGAATTGCAATTTGACTGAATCCAGGCAGATCCATTGGTCTACAAACCAGTCAAGCCATCCATTTTGAAGGTGTACGCTAGGATGCATATAGGACACAACAGGAGAGACTGCTGGATAGCAGTTATTAATAGAAAATAATAAATAATAGTTATATATTAAGACTATATGTGATAGTAGAAAATTGCCTAAGGAAGTTATTTGTAGAACATGACTGACTGCAGTTCTGCATCAGAAATATACATGATAGTAGGGTGGTAATAGGAGAATTATTGTTATCTGCAGTTTGTTGACAGAGATTACCCCTGTAGGAGACTTCTGTCTCTTGGACAGCAAGTAAATTTCTGTATTGTGTATCATTTGTGTTCAGTAATATATTTAATTAATTAATCTCTGGCACTCTATCATTTTCAATCCAACCTGTCAGATCCAAAGGAGAAGAACTGGGGCCAGCAAAGCATTAACCATGTGTCAGGTATCTGACAGTGGATTTATAGGACAAAAATTCATGAAGATGTATACCAGCATTGATGAGAGGGTGTCCAGTTGGAGGAGAAAATAGAAAATTCAAAGGACAGTCTTCTTTTCAAAATCAGAAATACTTGGGCAAGTGCAGTGAAGATGTACAAGAGAGTTATAACAGAAGGGTGAAGAGGTTGCCAGACAAGGGAGCAGATTCTGATCTAAGGGGATTGGATGAATACCAAATGTCAATGAAGGTGGAACTGCCATCTTTCTGTAGACAAGACCCTGTAGGATGGCTCACAAGGGCTGAGACATACTTTGAAGTACAAAATACTCCTGAGAATGTGAAGATCAAGTTAGCCAAATTAAGTATGGAGGGGTCTGCCATCCATTGGCCCAACTTGTTGAGGGAAACTGAGGATCCTCTTGGGAAAAATTCAAGAAGGCAATGGTGGTAAAACTTGGTGGAAGAGTGGAAAGTTCCTATTAAGAATTACCTGAGTTTAAGAAATTTGGAAGTGTAGAATACGTTGAAGCATTTGAATTTTTGTCCTCTCAAGTGAAGAGACTGCCAGAAGAACAGTATTTGGGGTATTTCCTTGGAGGCTAGCAACCAAACATCAAACGAAGGGCTCATATTTTTAAACCAAGGACCTGTTTGAAGGCAATGGAGTTAACCCAAGATGTAGAAGCAAAAATCACCACAACTACCACAACAATCAGTGGTTACAACTTTTAGCCTAAATTTTGGCAGCATGGCAATGTTGGAAAGAATCTGAAATGGAGTATGGGGGTGTGAGAAGGAGAAAAGGTTTCAGTCACTGCAGTTATTAATAGAAAATAGTTAGTAATAGTCACGTATTAGGAGTTTATGTGATAATAGGAAATTGCCTGATGGCAGTTATTTGTAAAAAATAACTAACTGCAGATCTGCAGTTCTGTATCAGAAATCTATCTGATAGTAGGGTGTAATAGGGGATATTATTATTATATCAGAAAACGTTTCTGGACAAATATTACTCACAGTAGGAGACTTTTATCTGTTGGACAACAAGCAAATTGCTATACTGTGTCAATTGTGTTCACTAATAATATATTTCATCAATTAATTGACAGTGCTCCATCACAATTGACAGCTGTAAAAATGCCTATACAAAGGTATGCGGCACTAAAAGCTTCTGACAAGTGATTCACAGGATGTTGATCACAAACAAGCAATTATGGGGCAAAAATGTATATTCATTTCCATTGAAAGCAAAAGCCATTATTATTCCTTAAGCATACAATTTAACTATCAGTGAGCAACAAAATCATCTCAATAGTACAACATTTAACATGTTTTATTTGTTGGATGTATCCAAAACATAGTAAAATTAGCTTTAACAGATAGGAAAGAAAATTAAAGAAAAAAAAAAAAAAAAACATGTCACTCAAAAACTATGTACATGTGTTAATAATACCTTTTTAATATGCTCACGACTTTCATCCCTATTTGAAAACAAAACCATTGAACTCAAATTTTCGATTTTCTTGGCTTGTTCCTTTACTCTTTTTTCCCATTCAGCTTGAGCTTTCTTTTCCTCCTCTAATTCCAAAGCTATGCGTTCCCTTTCCAGTTCAGTCTGACAAGATAAACATTGTAAAATACAGAATACACAAAAACCTTGTAATAATTAACAAAGGAAAATTCATACACCTGTAATAATCTATTGCGAAGGTTCAGAATCTCTTGTTCCAAATGCTCTGAATGAGAACCCTAAAGAAAAGTCCAAAATATAATTATGGCAACACCTTAGGAACTAATTTTTTGTTTATTTTATAATCAATAAAAATAATTTATGCTCATCAAATATAAAAAATAGCAACTGAAAATTAGATTGACCATCAATTTGGCACGAAGATCTTCAATCTCTTTCTTTTGGCGCTTTAATAAAGCAGCATCTGTCAAAATCTGAGCAAAAACAAAGTGGAAAAATTACACTGAAAGATACACATCAATGCAGAACCAAATCATACAACATAAGACAAAAGGCAGAACTCTACAAAAATAAATTGTAAATAATTGAACCCAGTAGATGATGCAATGAAACTATTCTTGTTATGAAAATAAGTTTATTAGAGAGAAGAGAAAGTAACAAAGATAAAACTATTTGAAATGGCAAGCAATATAAAAAATAAAGAACAAAATCAAAATATAATAGCTCTCCAAACATGGGAAATGGGTTAGATGAAACCTCATTCACTTGAGCACAATTTGTGACTTGCAATGCTCTACTTGCAAATTGAAGGCTGCTTTTAGTTTCATCTGTATGTATCTGCCATATAACAAATGTGATGAAATAACTAGATGAATATTAAAGGAAAATATGGATACTCCTTCATAAAATATCAAATATAATAATAGGGTGATCATAGAAAAGAATAACAGGATATTGATCTTGTCTGACCAATGATAGTTAGGAAGCTTAATTGATAGATTAGATGGATATTAATCAAGTGATATACACAAGACCTCACAATGTTATATCTCCAATCCAATGAAACCAATTATTGCAATAATATAAAACATGGTAGAGAAATAGGACATCCACTAGTCAATGATATTAAGTAATAAAAAATAAAAATAGTTTAAATGGACATAGTGCTAAACTCATGGATATCTGATATAACAATGTGAAAGATAAAAAACAATGCAGAGATACCTTACCTGTGCAAGTGTGATATTGCATATTATAGCTGTTTTGGCATTTCCTCCAAGAGAAGGTTGCAAAATTCGAGTCAGCTTGCTATCTCGATATGGAACATGACCCCTGCATAAAATATTAGATTTGCTTTTTTGCTCATTCAAAAATGAGAAAAGAAAGCTAAATATAATAATTTAAACTTACCCTTGACTCTCAGCACCTTCACTCAATTTTTTAATCACAGTTCCCAAAGTCATTAAGCTTTTGTTTATGTGAGAACCTTCTTTGAGTCGGACACCTTCTGCTCCAGTTTTTGCTGCACGCTCTGAACCAGCAAGATCCACTAAATTCTAGAAATAAGAAGATAATGATTACCAATATGCAAAATTACACACAAATAGTCATATAAATAAAAGGAGAGAAGATACATGTGTGTGAATGACAACAAACAAAAAGGAAAAACTTTTCCCCAAAGAGAGATTACTCATTAGTGAATAAGTGACATTAACATACCAACACTGATACACGGACAGCATCACAAGAGCTGCCATTTTCTTCATCTTCACTTCTATCCCTGCTCTCAATTATCTATTAAACACAAGGTATTAATTGGGCAGAGGGGCAAGCATAAGCATCTAAACAAAGACGAAAAAAAAATATAAACATCTGAAAGAACACTTATTACCATGCGGAAAATAGTATGGGACCTACTACTGTACAAATTCATATTTGTCTCTCCAATATGTCTATGAGCTGATACAAATGCAAAGAAAAGGAAAAAAAAAATAGTTAACAGATTGGGGTAGCATAAGATATGCCAAACAGTACATTGGATATAAAATATGCAGGTGTTTGGGAGAGGGAGATAAAATGATAGTCTAAAAGATTCTTCATGAATATAAATATATTAAATAGGTAACCAAAAGTATGCAGAACCACACAGAAAAACTAGCAAATGAAGGAACCACAGAAATCAAATTGAAATAGAGTTTCTTTTTCATTTCAATCTCAGTATGCAGTTCAAATATATATGAATGAAATTTTAAGCCACACAAAATTGACAAGAGTTAAAATGTAAAAAATAAGAAAAATGCAACAGATAAATTACATTCTCCAAACTCCATGAGATCAAGGACTTGCTCAGGAGAGGCAACAATTTCTTCTCGCAACCCCGCAACATATATCCCCCGCTGTTATTTCAAAGAAAAATTATATATAGCTTTAAGCACTACAAATATAACACCAGTCACCAGATATGCACAAACTTGCAACATATATATAAATAAATATAAAATATATAAACAACCTCTAGATTTTCATGAATCTGCAGTTTTCGATGTTCAGGAGCCAACAAATCATTTATCTCTTCATTATAAATCTCCATGTATGACATTCTAAGAAGAAATTCTCGATCCACATCCTAAAATAAATATTAAGAAATAGTATTCCATATATTATGAGATCAATATCAAAAGTAGATAATGCAAAATCAATAAAATTTAACAATATTATCATAATAGAACTGTTTAGAAGGACAGACTTCATGATCATCTCTAAATTCCCAAAGGATGAAGCCTCATTAAGAAGATAGTTATCACAACCAGCACTTCTCACAACTATTAGTTGCAGGGACAGATGCACTCCCCACAACTCTAGTAGCTTTAATTGCAAGTAGGTGCCCACAAAAACCAAGACTGTGTTTAATTATTAATAACCCCATAAAATATGACTCAAATAACAATATCCAACTTTTTAACAATTTAGGCACACCTCACGTTTCAGCCTCTCAATCCTAGATTACAGTATCACTGCATTAATTCTTCAAAGAATTTAGTTCTTCAAAGTACAAAGTTCTAAAATGTCATGTTTGTTTGTCCATACGAATGACCAAAGTGGAGACACAAAAGGATAAATCTGTCAACTGTTTCGCATATTTTTACAACAAATTTGGTAACAAAAACCTTCGAAAAAACAATTTAAAAGTGTCAGATATAAAACTATTCATCTACTTTTCACCCAACAGCTCAACTTTTAAGCAGTTGATTCATGATATATACTATAATATGATACCAGAGCGTCTGAGGACTAGAGTTAAATCTTTTTTGCCCTGTTTGGATGAACTTTCACATAAACACTTATAGAGAAATGAAATAAGAAAATAAAATGAGTTGAACTTATTCAGTTCTTCTATATGATAAAATCAACTTATGCACTTAACTTTTAAAGAAGCTTTCTTGTTTAACTTCTCCAAAAACTTAACAGCATGTTTGGAAATGTGCTTTCCTATCACATCTAGCACCAAATTCACATTAAAGAGACTAATTTAACACAGAAGCTATAAAAAGTTGCTTCAGACGGACATGGATCAAAGGTGACATGACACCAAACCAAACTTGCACTAAGTGCATAAGTAGATTTTAGCATATGGAAGAAGCTTGGTTCATTTTACTTTCTTATTGTCTTCTCCTACAAGCTATTAAAAAATTTATCCAAACAGGACTTTTATCTAATAATAAAAGTTAAATTTCGATGTCTATGTGATACTCGTTTTGACTCTTATGCATTTGTTTCGTTATAAAACACAAAATGAAAGTAAGGAAGTGTTACTTGTTGAATAATTTGAAACAAATCATGAACCGCGAGAGGAATGACTCCAGGCTCCGCTTTCGAGCCTCGCATCGTGTAAGTCTTCCCACTATTCGTTTGGCCGTAAGCGAAAACAGTTCCTTCGATTAACATCACAAACCCTAAGTTAACAAATCCAACCAACAACAACAATAGCAACAAAGCAAATGGCAATGCATGCAAACCGTTGAATCCGCGAACTGCGGCCTCCACAATATATTTGGTGCGAGCTTCATAGACTTGTGTGGTCGCACAATTCTCGCTGAATATTTGATCTGCGAAATGAAACTTAGGTCGAGAGCGAGATTTGCAAGTAGAAGAAAGCGAAGAGAGAGTGAATAGAAGAGTACCGAATTCAAATTTGGAGTGATTAGGAATGGTAATGGAATTGCCGGAGATTCTCCATGGACTGGTTTTTGCGTCATCTTGGGAGAGAGGCCTTGCACGAACGCTAACGTGAATCCTCTCCATCACAATCCCAATCAAAATCACAACACCTTCGTCTCTCCAACAACTGCGTCTCTGCTCAAATTTATTTTTGTTTTTTCTTTTCCCGCCTTATGTGACGAATTAGGGTAAGTCCACTTGATTATTAATTTATTATTTAATATTATATACATATATAATAAAATATTTGTTTTTTTCTTTAGATCACTATATTATTAGTGCCAAATTTAAACCGGTTTTAATGATGATAATCTCTACTAAAATAAAATATTTGTTTTCATAACATGTGTTTATCACTATATATATTAGTATCTGAAAATAAAAATAAATAATATTTATTGTATTAAAAATAGAAAAGTTATTTCACAATTTAGTTCATAATTATACTTTTTTCAAATTAAACCAATGTCTGTGAAAGAATATGTATTATTTAAGATGTTGTATCTTAAATTGGCACAAATATATTTTTAATATTTAAAGATACATTAATTTTAAAATTAATTCATTTTTAAATTTTTTTTCATTTTTAGTTGTTAACAAATATAACAATTATGTACTTTTGTGCCTATAAACATTAACAAGGAATAAAAATATA
>JAMLFT010000128.1:0-56457 GCA_026544285.1 Pachyrhizus erosus | reverse complement strand
TTTATTTTAAATGTTAATTTCTTACAAGTCATTATTTTCTTTTCTTTCTTTCTCTTCTTAGGCAATATTTACTTAGTTGATTTGTCCCTTTTAGAAATTGAATTCCTAAATCTTTAAGTAAACTAAACTATAAATGAAGAAGGAATTAATTCTAGGAATGTATATATATTATAAAAAAAAATTGGGATGTTTTAACTCTTCCCCCCCTTTGAGAAATTTTGTCACCAAAATTTGTACTTCTAAAACAATTAGGGGGTATAATTCTCTAATTTTGTCTTCTAGCTCCCAGGTTGTCTCCCTCATCTACCAAGTTCGAAATTACCTTGACTAAATTAATACTTATATCTCGTAGTTGCTTTATTTTTCATTCTGCGATTCTGACAAGTGAAATATTGTAAGTTAGATTTTCACTAATAGTCACATAATCAGGTTCTATTACGTGGTTGGGGTCAGGAATATATTTTCTAAGTTGGGATATGTGGAAAAAAACTATGCAAATTAGACAGAGAAGGTGGTAAGGCTATTTGGTATGCGATTAGACCAATGCTTTTCAGGATTTGGTAGGGTCCTATGAATTTGGGTGTTAGCTTTTGGGACTTTAGGGCTCTACCCACTCCGATTGTTGGAGTTACTTTTAGGAAAATATGTTCTCCTTCTTGAAATTCTAAAGGCTTTCTCCTTTTGTCATAGTAACTCTTTTGTCGATCCTGAGTAGCCTTAAGCTTGTCCTAAATAAGTTTCACTTTTTATGTGCCCTGTTGTAATATTTCAGGTCCAAGCAATAATGAGTCTCCTATCTCAAACCAACACAAAGGAGTTATACATTATCTTCTGTATAATGCCTCATATGGAGCCATTCCTATGCTTGCGTGATAACTATTATTGTATGTGAATTCTACCAATGGTACAAATTCATTCCAACTTCCTCGTTGTTCAATCACACAAACCCTCAACAAATCTTCAATTGACTGTATGGTTCTTTCTGTTTGCCCATCAGTTTGAGGGTGATAAGTAGAATTGAGTTTTAACTTGGTTCCCAAAACTTCTTGTAAGCTTCCCCAAAACATTGAAGTGAATTGGGGATCTCTATCTGATACTATATTTGAGGGAACTTTATGTAATCTGACTATTTCCCTCGAATATAATTGAGTCAGCTTTTCAAGAGATTATCATATGTTTTTGGGTAAGAAATGCATAGTTTTGGTCAAACGATCCACGATTACCCATATAGCATCGTGTCCTGTGGTGGTTTTAGGTAATCTAGTTACAAAATTGATGGAAATACTATCCCATTTCCATTTAGGGATTTTGAGTGTTGGAGATATCTGGAAGGTTTATGTTGTTCTACCTTGGCTTTTTTACAGGTTAGACAAGCAACAACGAAGCTTGTCAAGTCCCTCTTCATTCCTTGCCACCAAAAACTTTTCTTCAGATCTTGATACATTTTTGTTGTTCTTGGATGGAAGCTAAGTTGACTTTTGTTTGCTTCTTCTAGAATTATCCTTCCTATTTCCTTGTTTTTAGGAATACAAATTCTCTCCTCCATTCGGATTACACTATTCGTGCTTAGTTGGAATTGTTTTTCTTGAGTTCCATCTACCACTTCCAATTTCTCTTGCAAGGTTTGATCCTTTTGTTGTTCCTCCTTGACTTGTTCTAGGAAGTCACTTGTGATGGTCAAAGCTCCTAGGTATAGGCTTCTAGGGCATATTTCCATTGCACAGTTAAGATTCCTAAAGTCTTCTATTAATTTTAACTCTTCAACCATTATTGTAGAGAGGTGTAGTGATTTTCTGCTGAGTGCATCAGCCACTACATTCACCTTGCCTGGATGGTAGGATAATTCAAAGTCATAATCCTTTAGGAATTCCATCCAGCGTCTCTACTGTATGTTTAGCTCTTTTTGATCAAACAGGTATCTTAGGCTTTTGTGATCGTTGAAGACTTCAAATATTGCCCCGTAGAGATAGTGCCTCCAAATCTTGAGTGCAAACACCACTACAGCTAGTTCTAAGTTGTGGGTTGGGTAATTTCTCTCATGCGGGCATAGTTGTCTCGAGGCATAGATTACTAGCCTTCCTTCTTGCATTAACATGCACCCTAAACCATGGCGGGAGGCATCACAATAAACATCAAATTTCTTTTTTAGGTTTGTCAAGGTTAAGATAGGTGCGGTGGTTAACCTTTTCTTTAACTCTTGGAAATGATCTTCACAAGTCTAATCCCAATTAAAAACATGGCCTTTCCTTATCAACTTTGTTAAAGGTAAGGAAAGCTTAGAAAACCCCTCGATGAATTTTCTGTAGTAGCTTGCCAAGCCTAGGAAACTTCTTATCTTTGTGACTGTTGTTGGAGGGTTCCATTGTGTTAATGCCTCTACCTTGGTAGGGTCTACTACTATTCCTTCTTTAGACACCATGTAATACATTCCTAGCTTCTCCATTAAAGGATTGGGCTCCTCAAGGCCCATGGACTATAGCAATGAGAAGAAGACTTGAAGAGAAGCTTAGTCTTATATTGATTGGGCCTTTGTAGCTTAGGATTGTTTTTGGGCCTTGTATATTGGGCCATTGGTAGTGTAGGTTGTTTGAGTAATTGTATTTGTTTAAGGCATGTATTTAGGCCCAATAGAATTTAGGCTTGATTGGGCTCAATTGGGCTTGGGTTGGCTTGGGCTATATTGGGCTTGTAGGCTTTGGGTTTGAGTGAGCTGGCTTCTTTTGAAGAAAGCCCAACCTGCCACCTTGCACATGTAGAGAAGGAGCTTGCTTCTCTCAAAATTCACACCCCACATTGCTTGAATGATGTGTTGGAGCCAAGTCCCACATCGCCTAGCTCAAGCTTTAGGTAGGAGCCTAGATGCCTATAAATAAAGGCTCTCCCCTTCCCTTGTAGAGACAACTTTGAACGGAATAAATCTTCATTTTGTTCGGATTTAGAGAATTCTCTGTAAAACTCTAACTAGTAGTACTTTTGATCCTTATCAAGCTCTTGTGAAAGGCTTGTGGTGGATTTCCTTACCTTATCTTCTTCTTAGGAAGAAGTGGCAGTTTCCTCCTCTGTCCTCCATAATCATTGCTATCTTGGAGAGTTTGGATCAAGTTTTTAAAGATGATTGAAGCATGATTCGTGGGAATGCAACATTTGGTATTAGAGCCATCTTTAATCTCTTGAGGATTGCTTCAAATCTAGTTAGGTGTTAAAATTCTTGTTCAAATTCGTATTGTTCATGCTTAATTCCTTTAAAATACGTATTGTCATGTTCATATGTTTTGGTTTAATTGTTCTTGAATTAATTCAAGTATCCAACACTTTATTGCATGCTTATTATTTCTTCAATCTGTCATAACATGCTTAGTGTATGAAGTATTTCTATTTGTGCTAAAGCTTTGGTAAGTGTTCTTATTCCTTGCTCAAGTTGCTAATTCCATTAGCTTGTTGCATCTTACGTCTTTTGGCTTAAGTATTCTTCTCCAATTTATTAAAACAAGAATCTGATCCATTAACTTCTTGATTAAACACATTGGACTTCAAATTCAAACCTTTGCTTTTGGAAGTACCTATGAATTGAGAACCTTACCTATGTTGTGGAGAAATTATGAACTAGAACAATGACCATTACCTTTGCTTTGGAGATAAAAATTTAATCTTAGCTTAAAACTCTCCAAAAAGTTAGTATCTCCACTTTATGTTTGAGCTTTCTTCTCTTTGGTTGTACCTTATTGTGTTGTTGTTCTTTCCTTCTATTTGAGTTTTGGCTCAATTCTCTTGGTGTTGTTTATTTCCTATAATCCATATTTTTTGTTTGTGTTTAATCTTAAATTCTATTCTTAGAAGTTCTTCTTGTAGTTCTTAAATTCTCTTTTTGTTAAAAACTACTTTCCTTGAGTTGTCTTGTTACCTGAAACAAAAAGAAAAACTCTTTTCAAAAACCATTGTTTATTGCATTTGCACTTACATTCAAAATTCTGGTTGAAGAACTTAAGTTTATGCCTCAATTTGTGATCAAACATTGGAAGTCTTGTTGCCTCTTCTTCTTTCTCCAAAATTCTTTCAACAAAACATTGAAAAGTAGGCTTGCAAGGATTCGACGAAACCAAGAAAGAGTATTCCAAAAAAAAAAGAGAAAAGAAAAGGACAAAAGAATTTAAGAGTTTGGGAATATTATATCCGA
Organism: Pachyrhizus erosus; assembly: GCA_026544285.1. Classification (NCBI taxonomy): domain Eukaryota; kingdom Viridiplantae; phylum Streptophyta; class Magnoliopsida; order Fabales; family Fabaceae; genus Pachyrhizus; species Pachyrhizus erosus. The sequence continues at coordinate 52,283 of JAMLFT010000128.1, read as the reverse complement.
GGCACTAGTTATTAATTTTGACTTCATTAGTTCACTCTTTTGGTTTACATTCAAAGTACATCATTACATGCTTGCTGTTTGGTTTTAAATCAAGACTTATCACACTTACATTTGTGGTGTTGTGAGCTAAATTCATTATCATACTTGCTGAATTTTGTATGATAAACTTTGAGGCATTAAAACTTGTTTAAGTCCTTGATTTTTGTTTGATAAGTGTTTTTGCAATATTATTGTTTGATCATAGGCTTTCTTCCTTTTGTTATAACATGCCTTGAGTTCCTTTTGAACTTAAAAGTTTCTTTAACAAATCTTGTATGACATGTTGTTGAGTTTTTCTTGAACACTCTTGTGTCTTTCAAAATTGTGTGCATGTTTTGAGTTTCTAAACTAGCTTTCATTCAATTTGTATTCATGCTTAGTGTTCCTTGAGTTGTCTTTACACTTCCTTCCTTTGTGTACTTTTTGAAATTTTTGAGTCTCTTCATTCTATCCAATTTATCTTACCTTATTCATCACTTTGAGTAGTACTTTCTTCTTAGCATTTGTTGTTTGTCTTTTTTTAACTCCTTGTTTTGTCTTTGAGCCACATATTTTGAAGTTCTTGGAAAGAGGATTTGAAGGCCCTACCTTAAACAAGGGTGCATCACATTGACCAAGGATCTTTGAACTATTTGTTAGCATTCAAAGGGAGAACTAGGGAGTGAAATTTTCCAGCAAGAGAAAAGTGTTGAAATTAGTGTTTTTGGAAAAGTTTTGAGAGTGAGCACCTAAAAATATTGAGGGGTGTTCATGTTGTAATTGACCAAAAACAAAAAAATTGAGTGGTAATTTCAAGTGTAATTACAAATTTTGATCTAACCATTCGTTTGTTTTGTAGGTATGACACAAAGTAGTGATAGTGATGTTTTATCACCAAAGTTAGCCAAATTGATGGCCAATTTGATGAAACAAATGCATATCATGCAATTAGAAAATGAGCAAAAGTTAGCTAGAACTCTTAGAGAAATGAGCCATAGAATGTATGAGTTGGCAAAAACACAAGAAAAACATTTTTCTTCATCTTCTCATTTGAGTGATAATTATTACATGGATCATGAGGGAAATAGGAGGAATAAACCAAGAAATAGGTTTGATGAGAGGCAACCTAGGCATTCACCTAGACCAAGGGAAAATCATAGAGATAATGAAGGTATTAGGCATGATGCATATAGGCAAAGAGAAGAGGATCCCAAGATTAAGTTGCCTAAATTTAAAGGGTCATCTAGTGTAGAGGTCTATTTAGAGTGAAAGATGAAATGTGATCAAGTTTTTAATTGCCATCACTTGAGTGACCAAAAACAATTAAAATTGGTTACCCTTACCTTTGAGAGTTATGCATTGAGTTGGTGGAATCAACTCCAAGATGAGGTAAGCAAAGGAAGAAGGATAGGTGAAAGGAATTGGGAGGAGCTTAAAAGAAAAATGAGGGGAAGATTTGTTCCCTCAAGTTATGTTAGAGACATGCATAATAGGTTGCAAAGGCTTTATCAAGGGTCTAAGAGTGTAGATGAATATTTTAAAGAATTGGAGCTATGTCTTATAAGGGCTGAAGTAGATGAGCCCCAAAAAGCCACCATGATTAGATTCCTAAATGGGCTCAATAGGGAAATTCAAGACATAGTTGAATTGCAATCTTACACTAACCTTCATGACTTGTTTCACAGGGCATTGAAAGTGGAGCAACAAATTAGAAGGACGAATGGAAATAAAAAGAGTTGGACTTCAAGTGGAAGAACAAGCTTGAAGAAGGAGGACATGTCTTCCTTAAACAAAGAAGTTGTAAAAAAAGTAGATAGTGGTTTAGTTTCTAATTCTTGTAAGCCCAAGGAGGACAAGGTTGTAATTAAAGATTCTCCCACTCCCACTAGGTCAAGAGACATTCAAGGCTTTAAATGCCTTGGAAAAGGCCATATTGTTTCCCATGCCCTAACAAAAGGGTCATGCTTCTCAAGGAGAATGGTAGCCTTAAGAGCGAGTCTTCCTTGGACTTAATTGACGCCTCTAGTGAAGGTAGTAGTGAAGCTATTCACTCACCTAAGAAGGGTGATTTATTAATAGTAAGATGTATGCTTGGTTCCTTCCATAACGAGAGTGACGAATCTCAAAGGGAGAATATCTTCCACACTCGTTATGTGGTTGAGGGGCAAGTGTGCTCTCATAATAGATAGTGGTAACTACACTAATGTGGCTAGCACTAGATTGGTAGAGAAACTTTTTCTTCCAATGACTCCTCACCCTAAGCCATTCAAACTTTAATGGCTAAGTGAAAAAGATGAATTTGTAGTTGATAAGCAAGTCCTACTTGCTTTTTCCATTGGGACTTATAGGGATAATGTATGTTGTGATGTAGTCCCTATGGAAGCAACCCATATCCTTTTAGGAAGGCCTTGGCAGTATGATAAAAATGTAGAATTTAATGGCCTAACTAATGTTTATTCTTATAGGCACCAAGGGTAGAAAATAGCTCTAAAACCTCTAAGCCTCAAAGAAGTTAATGGTGACCAAATTAAAATGAAGAAAAAAGGGATCTCCAAAGGATCCCATGTCCAAGGCAAGAAGTCCAAGGGCAAAAATAAGATAATGTCTTTAAAGGCCAAGGGTATTTTGGCAACTCCACATCAGGTAAAGAAATCACTTCAAGCCAAGAAACCTTTATATTTATGTATTCCTTCTCCACTTTGTCTTAGTAGTCAACCAAAATTAAGAGAGCCTTTTGAGCAACTCCTACAAGAATTTAAAGATTTCTTCCCCAAAGATATTTCTATAGGGTTACCACCTATAAGGGGAATAGAGCACCAAATTGATCTAATTCTTGGAGCTAGCCTTCTAAATAGACCTACATATAGAAGTAACCCTGAAGAAACTAAAGAGATACAAAAACAAGTTGAAGGGCTAATGAGTAAGGGTTGGGTGCAAGAAAGTCTTAGTCCTTATGCTATGCTAGTGATCTTTGTGTCTAAGAAAGATGAGTCTTGGAGGTTGTGTACTGATTGTAGACCCATCAATAACATAACAGTGAAGTACAAGCATCTAATCCCTAAGTTAGATAACTTGTTAGATAAATTGCATGGGGCATCCTTTTTCTCTAAAATTGATCTTAAGAGTGGGTACCATCAAATTAGAATAAGAGAAGGGGATGAATGAAAAATAGTTTTTAAGACCAAGTTTGGGCTATATGAATGGTTGGTGATGCCCTTTGGTCTTACAAATGCTCCTAGCACTTTTATGAGACTTATGCATCATATGTTGAGAGAACTCATGGGTAAATTTGCAGTGGTATACTTTGATGACATCCTAGTTTATAGTTCCACACTACAAACTCATTTAGAACATGTGAAGAAAGTCTTGAGTGTTTTAAAGGAGCAACACTTGTTTGCAAACCTAGAGAAATGTACTTTCTATGTGGATCATGTGATCTTCCTAGGATTTGCCATTAGTGCAAAAGGTGTTGAGGTAGATGAAGAAAAGATCAAGGCAATTAGGGATGGGCCTACTCCTTAAAATGTTGGAGTTATGAGGAGTTTCCATAGGCTAGCAAGTTTTAATAGGAGATTTTTCCCTAACTTTAGTACAATTGCCTCACCTCTTTTGGAATTAATTAAGAAAAATGTTGGCTTCAAGTGGGAACCAAAAACAAGAAAAAGCCTTCCAAAACTTTAAAGATAAATTAACTCAAGCACTTATCTTAGCTCTACCCAATTTTCAAAAGTCTTTTGAGATAGAGTGTGATGCCTCCAATATAGGCATTGGTGTTGTGTTACTTCAAGAAGGCCACCCTGTAGCCTACTTTAGTGAAAAACTTAAAGGTGACCAACTTAATTATTCCACTTGTGATAAAGAACTTTATGCTTTTGTCAGAACCTTGCAAACTTGGCAACACTATCTTTTTCCCAAAGAATTTGTGATCCATAGTGATTATGAATCACTCAAATATTTAAAAGGGAAAGGCAAGCTCAACAAGAGGCATGCCAAATGGGTTCAATTTCTAGAACAATTCCCTTATGTTGTCAAACATAAACAAGGGAAAGCTAATATAGTGGTTGATGCCTTATCTAGAAGGTATGCTCTTTTATTTGTAATGGATGCCACTATGATAGGGTTCAATAGCATAAAAAAGTTATATCCTAAAGATATTGAACTCTCTAAAATATTTGAGCTATGTCAAAACAAAGCTCACTTAGATTATTACCAGCAAGAGGGTTTCCTTTTCAAAGGAAACAGGTTATGTATACCTTAAAGTTCTTACAGGGATTTGATGGTAAAAGAGGCTCATGAAGGAGGCTTAATGGGTCATTTTAGCATAGAAAAGACTCTAAACATCTTGCATGAGCATTTCCATTGGCCCAAAATGAAACATCAAGTCACCAATTTTTGTAACAAATGTGATGTATGTCATAGGGCCAAAGGGAAACTTATGCCTTATGGGTTGTATCAACCCATTCCCGTACCTTCATTGCCTTGGGTAGATATATCCACGAATTTTGTTTTGGGTCTACCTAGGACCAAAAAAGGGAGAGATTCCATCTTTGTGGTAGTAGATAGATTTTCAACAATGGCACACTTCATACCCTGCCACAAAAGTGATGATGCTTGTCATGTGGCTGATTTGTTCTTTAGATAAATAGTTAGGTTGCATGGCATTCCCAAAACCATTGTGTCTGATAGGAGTCCTAAGTTCTTGAATCACTTTTGGAGGACTCTTTGGGGAAAACTAGGAACTAAACTTTTATTTTCAACATCTTGTCATCCCCAAACAAATGGCCAAACAAAAGTGGTTAATAGAATCCTAGGACAATTATTAAGATGCATCGCAGAGAAAAATCTTAAAACATGGGAGGAATGTCTACCTCATATAGAGTTTGCTTATAATAGAGTAGTTAACTCAACTACGTCCTATTCACCATTCAAGGTAGTTTATGGATTCACTCCTCTAGATTTGCTGCCTATCCCTAACATCAAGCATATGGTTAATTCTAATGGATTGTCTAGGGAAAAATATGTCAAAGACCTACATGAAAAGGTCAAAGGACAGGTAGAAAAGAAAGTGGAGTACTATTCTAAACAAAATAATGAAGGAAAGAAAGCAGTAGTATTCCAACCTGGGGATTTAGTTTGGGTCCATTTGAGGAAGGATAGATTTCCTACTCAAAGAAAATCAAAACTTCAACCTAGGTCTGATGGTCCTTTCAAAATACTTGAGAGGATCAATGATAATGCTTATATAGTAGATTTACCTGAAACTTATGGAGTATCTCATACTTTTAATGTTTCTGATCTTTCTCCTTTTATTTCAGGTGATCTGATTGAAGCTATAGATTCAAGGATGAATCCTCTTGAAGAAGGAGGGGATGATACATTCCTAGCTTCTCCATTAAAGGATTGGACTCCTCAAGGCCCATGGACTAGAGCAATGAGAAAAAGACTTGAAGAGAAGCTTAGTCTTCTATTGATGGGGCCTTTGTAGTTGAGGATTGTTTTTGGGCCTTGTATACTAGGCCATTGGTAGTATACGTTATTTGAGTAATTGTATTTGTTTAGGGCTTGTATTTAGGCCCAATAGAATTTTGGCTTTATTGGGCCTGTGGGCTTTAGGTTAGAGTGGGTTGACTTCTTTTGAAGAAAGCCCAACCCGCCACTTGGCACGAGTAGAGAAGGAGCTTGCTTCTCTCAAAATTCGCACCTCACATTTCTTGGAATGATGTGTTGGAGCCAAGTCCCACATCGCCTAGCTCAAGCTTTAGGTAGGAGCCTAGATGCCTATAAATAAAGGCTCCCCCTTCCCTTGTAGGCACAACTTTGAATGGAATGAAATCTTCATTTTGTTGGGATTTAGAAAATTCTCTCTAGAACTCTGACTAGTAGTATTTTCCTTACCTTATCTTCTTCTTAGGAAGAAGTGGCGATTTCCTCCTCTTTCCTCCATAACCGTTGCTATCTTGGATAGTTTGGAGTAAGTTTTTTAAGATGATTGAAGCATAATCTGTGGGAATGTAGCAAGTTCCACTTGAAGCTATTTATACTAAAAGAAAATATTGTCTAAAAGCTTTCTTCAAAGAAAAGCTAGATACTAGGAATTCCTTTGTTCCTATATTTTGAGTTTTTGTCACTTTGTTCAAACCATCTAAAAGGAAAGTGTCACACTTTTTCTGAATTAATTATTGGCAACCCTCTATAATGATATTACAAAGTTCTTAATCTCGTTGTTCCTCATCCTAAATAAATCAACATAAGATACTACCATGAACTCAAGGTGAAGAAGTACAATCTATAGGAAGAATCTCAAAAATAGAGGAATTAGAATATCCTAACACCTAAGGATGAAGACTTGTATATGGATGTTGTAGGTTTTGATAAATTGTGCATCTAGAAGGTTATAGGTATTACTTTTCCATCAAAACCATCTAATGAAAATCAAGCTCCTAATCTTACTCCAGGATATGAACTAGTCATTCAAGTCTTTGAACCCAGCCTTGGTAGCCCTAAATCCAAATGGGATCATCTTCATCCACAACTCCATCTCTAGAAAAAAAATTCCTTCCTCATGTTGAGGTATGAAAGTAGAAGGGAAACTTCCTTGATGAGCTACCTTATATGAGATCATACAATTTCCAACAGTTTTTAGGTCTCAGTACTTCTAACCAGATTCTAATGCCTTAGGTAAAACCTAATCCAAGGAAACCATCTTATGTTGAAAACCTTGTGCTGAACCTTGAAGACAATTTTGAGTTTGATAGTTGGAAACTTAGTAATTTCAACCATGACTTAGAGCTCAAGATGACTTTCAATAGATGAGAGGTGTGTTTGCATATAAAATCCATGAAGAATATAGAAAGACTGAATCAAGGGCGTTCAATCATACTTGGAAGTTAGTTTATTTGTGTGGCCAAGAAAACTACCTAGTTCAAGATTGCTCTTGAGACCACTATTAACAAAGTCTTTTAAGATAATTATACAAGAAAAGAGATTTCCATAGACGATGATAGTTTTGAACATCTGATACAAGTCAAACGAGGTGCTTTGTTGATATATGAACTATATCATTTGTCTTAGAAGGATGTACTGATAGAAGACAAAGTTGCTTGCCTACGTTAGCATCATAAACTCCGTGAATATGTTTCAGGCATAGATACTAACGAGAAGCCTTCACCAAATGCAGTACACTTTAGCACTAGACAATTTTCTTTAGAATAAGAGAACTTCTCACAGGAAAATGTTATTCAACATAACATAATCCTTCTTCCACAATGACAATTTGTGGTTGTGTCTCCTCTAATGTTCTCCTTCATCGTCCTACTGCCTTACTTAGAGTTTCTTTTTGAATACTATGAGTATAGTATTATTGAAGATCCTAACAACATCATGAACTCCTTTGAATGACAACCAACCAAAGAAGAGATGGTATGTGTCATTGATGGGCTTTAGCGAAGTAGGGAAGCTCTCAAAGCTGAACTAGAAGCTCGACACGTTGTTGAAAATGAAGTTCATCACCCACAATATGAACTTTATAAGGATATGGGTCCTTATACTTTGTTAGACTTAGAATTAGACAGAATAGTCCTTTTTTATTCTAATGCCAATCAAGGGGAAGTAAATGAACAACATGAAGATAGAGATCAAGAAGCAAGAAGAATACCAAGATAAAAAAAAAGGCAAGCATGACCTTAGGGGGTGCCAAGCATGTTTACAAGTGGATTATTGTTTTTCATTCAGAAAGTAACTTTACTATCTCCTGTTTATTTTTATAGATTTAGAGGTAAAAATTAATTATTGTTTGGTAACATACAAAAATGGGAGATTGTTAAGGAAAAGACGAATCACACCCTTAAAAAATTATGTTTTAGTATTTCAAACAATAACTAAGTTCTACTATTTGTGATAGAAGAATATTTTTTTTTATGATTTGTTAGACATATCATCTGTCTATTATCTACAAAATATATATTGCTTTTTTATCTATCCATATGTTCCATTTGATCAAAACTTCAAATTTTTTTATTACCATTTGTAGTTATTACATAAAAAAAATTCTTATTATGTTGTAGAGAATGTTTTGAAGGATAAAGAAGACTTTTTGAAACATATTCTAAAAGACTCCTATCACCCTCAAAAGTTATGCTCTAATGAAGCCATTATGTGTAGAACACACAATCCAAATTTGACTATTGATATCCGATAAGGGCCTATGAAAGGAGATAAGTAGATTGCTCTATTAGCATATTAGGTCACTAGTTGGTGAAAAATAACTAATGTAACATTTAATGTTGATTCAGATCTTTCACCAACAGACAAAGGTGGAAGACCATTGTGAGACAACAAATAATTGAAGACGTTGTCTATAAATAAAAGCAAACTATGAATGTGAATAAAGACTTGATATTGAGAATATCTTTTATTGTCCCCAACAAACTACATTAGCAAAATTATTTAAGTCTTTTTCATTGTATCGTTTTCAGTTATTGTAAAAGCTCTCAAACACTTATCATATATGAGAGTTAGACTTTTAAGCCTTGTTCATATTCGTTTGATACAGACATTGCAAGAGTCACCTGAGCACCTACTTTTCTTTAAATCTATAAGGTTAAGCCAAAAGTGGCTTGAGAAAGAATACTTGTGTTATAGCTTGAAAAGGCTAGAAAACATTATTTTTTGTAGAGCTAGAAATGACTTGGTAAAATAATACTTGTATCTTATTGAAATAATGGAACTTGGTGGTTTGCTAAGAACTGAACGTAGTCTTAGTGGTAGAGGTGAACCAATATAAAATTCGTTATATGCTCTCACTATTTTTTGTTATTTATTAACGGAGAGAATTATTGATTTTTGAGGTTTCATAATTTGTCTATTTCTTTCTAAATGATGTCCTTATGTTTTCTTTTATAAAATAATAGACGATCCTTTTCTTGTGTTTTCAACGAAAGTTTTTATGAAAATTTTTAAAACACAATTTAATTCCCTTTCTTGTATTTTCTATTTACTTTACAATTATTACATGACATTTTTTAAAGCCTAGCTTAGCTTGTTTAAAAGTCTGGCTAGGCTCGAAAGCCTATTTTCGTAGCTTGTTTTATACAAGGCCTATAAACCTAAGTAGACCAATGAGTCATGTTGGCCACATAAATGATTTTTTTGTTTTGTAAACATCTGTATTTTTTATTTTTTTTTTGCATTTAAAAATCCCTAAACCTATGCTATTAACATATGTAAGCACATCATCATGAAAAAGATAACTTCAAAAGAGTTAAAATCTTAATGTCAACATTATTAGCAATGACATGATAAATAAGTAAAGGAAAATAGTAGATATCTATGTATATTAGAATCAGTTGTCAATCAAATAATAATGATATAATACAATCTAAATTGTAGCATATAACTTGTTATACTCAAGTTAGATCCATCCACAATTGCAATTTCAAAAATATGAATAAGGGTAATCTTGAATAGCCAATTGCCATCAGGTGTAAAAAAAAAAAAAAAACAATAGATCTAATACATTTTGAAATTTCACTTTATTTTTTGAAAAACCTCTTAAGCAAAAATGGCCTAATTATCATTAGTTTTTTTAATTTCTAATTATGCTTTATGATAAAATCCAACACCTTTCAATGCTTCTAAAATAAAATCATCAAACCTAATAACAATTTTTGCCTCAACGTTTGCTCTATTTACCATCTTTTGTTAGAAAAGGATATTGTAAAAAGTTAATTCAAAACAAAATAAACATGGTATAAAATTGAGTAAACATTGAAAAAATAGTTATTCCAATCCTAATTTGAGAAAGGTGATTGCACCAAACCACATAAGGCAAAGTTTACAAGAAACATATATTTTACATTCTAAAAGTTTTATCTATTTAAGCTTCTTACAAGTTGATATGGGAAAATTATAAGTGCACGATTGTCATCAAGCAATAAAATATTGAACCCATTAGGACTATGTTTTATGTTTACCAATTTATGAAGATGCGAAAAGATAAAACAATAAATTTTATTTGACTGTGGAAAAAGAATAGTGAGATTCAAGATTAAGAGCAAAGAACAAAAGGAAAATAGTTATCAAGAATGAGGAAAATTAATATCAAGAACAATTTTTTAGATTGAGAATTCCACAATGATAATTAATGAATCTAAATTGATTACCTTATTATTAAGATTAAATTTCTTTAAGAGTGAATTATTCTATTATAGTTTAGGTTTCCTTTTGAGATACAAAGACCGTGCCTAATTGAATTGACTCTTACTTTCATGGTAGTTATGTTTAATAAACTTACAAAACTTCCTAATAATTCATAGGTTTTCCTAACAAAACCTAAATCTACTTTTGTGATCTAGATCTTACGTTCAATTCCTATAGTTACAATAATTAAGTTTACCCTTTAGTTCTTCCCTAATTATTTAAAAGCTACAAACATGTGGCTAACAAATTGGCACAAATAAACTCAATAAGAATCAAACCAAAAGAAATTCAAACATTGGGAAAAAATAATCAATTTGAAATCATTAATGTATCAAAGGAATTGCCTAATCCCAAAAACTAAAGAAAGAATTCAATCATACTAAAAGAGAAATCACAAAGATTAAGCAAGAACATTCAAACTAAGAAGAAATAAAAAAAAAAATCAATTGTCTTGAATCTTAATCCTTATGTTGTTGCTTGTCCTTAAGGTTTCCTTCCTTCGATTGGGGAATTTCTAAAACAAACTCTAAAAGGTTTATTTAAAACTAAATACCTAAAAAGGACCTAAGCTCATTACAATTAAGACATAATAAAAGGCTAAATTGTAATTTTGGTTTTTCTATTTTTTAGAAAATTTTATTTTGGTCTCTTTATTTTATTTTTAGTAATTTAAGTCTTCCTAAGTTTAAAAATTGGAAATTTTGGTCTTGCCATTAAATTTCTTGCATTGATTATTAGTGGAACTGACATTAATTGATTATAAACAGGGAGCTTAAATCATTGATTTTTAAATATGAAAGGACTAAAATCACCAAAGATAAAATAAAGGGACCAAAATAGAAATTTTTGAAAAATTTAGGGACTAAAATTGCAATTTAGCCAAAAAGAAATGTGAGAATGTCATAGCATTCATCACTTGCATGGAAAAAATATGGTCAAATGTGAGATTCTTGACTTGGTTCCATTATGAAAGTCGTAGATAATTTTGTCTTTGAAATTTAGGCATTAATCTCATGTCATTTTGATTCTTACAACTCAAAATATGCTATAAACACTAAACTCATGTCATGTTGTCTAGTGCATGCCACGACCATGGTGTCTACCACAATTTTCCTATGATTGAATTTGGTTGTCATTTTTGGCTTCCTTCTATGTGCCACACCCATAGAGATTGCCATAAGCAACTTGTAGTGCTTTTTGGTTGCAAAATTTAACAATTTCCTTAGTTGCATTCATGCTTCAATGATTGTTTTCATTCATTTTTTTGTGAAATCACTCCAACAACCTTTTTTTTTTTTTACTATCTATCAAAGTTTTCTTGTGATTGACTTTGCTTGTTATTTTTGACTTCTTTCAATTTGCCATGCTTGTGGAAATTTCCACAAGTAGCTCGAAGTGTTTTTTGTTTGCGAAATTTAGAAATTTTCTTAATTGTCTTCATGTTTCAATGTTTGTTTTTGTTCCTTTGCTTGGGAAATCACTTCAACAACCTTTTTAAATAAAACTTGATACATCACAAGGTTGTAAAATAAAAACAATATGTTAATCTTTTTTGGATGTTAAGAACTGATAAAATCTTTAATTATCCTTTATAGAACCTAGATAGAGTGATACTAGGTGTCAAATTTTCTAATCGTTAACAATCTAGTAACAAATTGTATTAATTTTTATAGTTCTTCACAATGTTGCATCATTCTCACCTTAGACATAATCTATATATTAAAATTTAAACAAAAAAATATCTTGAAGTATGCATATCTAAATAAAGAATAAACAAATGGTAAAGATAGTGAAATTTTAGAAACTAATGCATTATTCACATTAGCAATTTCATCCAAAACACTAGCAACAAATATATTGGTAGCTAGAGTCCTAAATGGAATTCATTTCAACAATCATATTCTTCCTAATCCATATACATTGAACCTCTTTTGTGTCTTCAACATACTTGAGCTCATTTTATGCCTTGTTGAGGATACCATAGCAAAACATCTTAAGAAGCATAGTATAGCCCTTAAGGATCCTACGAGGGTTCTTCTCATTAAGGGTTGTTGATATGGTTAAGGGTGCATTAAACCTTCCACAACTTTGTGTACAAGCATTCTTTTTCGTGTGGATGATGAGGTTTTTTAAATGTCCTTATATAGAGATCAATGACGCCATTCTAGTTAGTGTTTAAAAACTGACATCATGATTGAGCGTTAATTTATCTCTTAGTTCTTGTAAAAAAAGACACATGGACCATGACTTTTGCGTTCTACAATGGTGTTATTTTCCATTCTTCATTGCTTTGCTTTAGCTCCTTATGACCAATAGGATTTGGAATGTGGAAAAGAAAATTTCCTAACATGTTTTTTTTTATAACCATAGTAGTTAGGAGTAAAAAAAAATTCAAATGAAATGTTTTTATTAAAAAACTTATTATTAATAATTATATTTTTTAAATATAGAAATGAACTATAATAATATATAGTATTATATATTGTTTAACATGTTAGTTTATTAGGCATAATAGACTTTTTTTAAAGTTTGAATATGACCTTTTTAATAAATGGGTTAGGCTTGGCCAGACCTTAAGTAGGACATGTCATAGGCCATTAATAGGTCGTCTAACCTATTTCCACCCCTAATACAAAGTATAATTCTACTTCAAGATTGGACCTCTAACTTGTAGTGTGAACTACTTTTCCTTTGGTTGAAACTTGGTTGACCTTATTTTGGGTTGAAGGCCACAATAAGACTCACCATCCCAATGAGCAACAAGACCAACTCAAGCCCTCACCCTTCACCCAAATAGGCTTGTTTTGGGCCTTCATTGCCTTAGTGAGAATATTCTTAAGACATTTTTTAGCAATGTTGCTTACATGTGTTATAAATAATTTCCTTGTGATAAGGATCTTATAAAACTTTGTATTGCATAATGATTGGATAATAATTAGTTAGTATGTAAATGTAATTACTTAGTTGTATAATGAAGAAGAATACATACACATAACACTCATTACCCCAAATCTTTACCACCAATCCTCCTTAACATCTTTAAAGGTCTTAGCCTAATAATTCATGAAGGCCTCAAAACTATACTATGATGACACACCTAATTGCATTAGCAATTGCAATAGTCAAAGTTTTCCTTTAAAGAATAGAAAATCAATATCAAAAAATTAAATTTAGTGTTTAAGAAAAACATACAAAATTAAGAAAAATTGCCCATAATCAATAGGTGATTACCTTCCCATCAATGTTCCTTTAGATCACCCTCTAACCTTAATGAGTAGGGTTGTGGTCCTCCTACTGAAGTATTCCTCGTCTTGCTAAGGTACCTTTTACTTGGGCTGATGATGTAACTCCATCTCTTGTTCTTGGTGTACTTTCTCTTCTTGGTGAAAAGGTTGATGTGTAGATGACCCTATTTCAACACATTGAGTTATCTCAAAGAATTTAATGTGGATCTTTGTAAAGCCTTTAGATGGTGCTAAGATTGTGGTGTTGGTCATTGATGATGTAAACTATGTAGGTGGTGGTGAGGATCGAACGAATGTTTCAAATATGAATCAAAGTGTAAGTTGTTTTGTGTGTTGCATACACTTAGTTTGTGAAGCAAAATCATCAAGTTTTATAAGATTAACTCCCCATCCTCTAGTCATAGACATCTTCTCCTAATTTGACCTTATCATCCTAACATAACTATTACAAAATATAACACACACATATATGACCAAAAATTTGTGTGCATAAGACAAATAGTTAATTATAAAGTTGAATTTTTCAAAATTATAGTAGAATTAGAATGTATACCACCTAAACTATTTTTTTCTAATTAATATCTTTTTCCTTATCATCTTCACTAGAATAACGATACGTTCCTACATATAAATTTATTTGTATCTTATGTAAGATTAAAAGGAAAGAAATTAAAAAATAGGAAAATTTTAAATTTTAAAATAAAAAAAATGGATTGAAAAAAGTTTGATTTTTTTTGTTTTTAAAAATCTTTTTTTTTTCTTTTTTTTTTCTTTTTTTTTGAAAAAAAAAAACATCATTATTCGTATAATTTTCTCTATATTCTTTTCATCCCACTTTCATCCCTTCTAAAAACAGTACTAATGAGATAAATCAAAATACAATAATAAATCAGATAGTAAACTTTGAAACCGAACTAGTGGGTGAGCTCGCCAGCCAGCGGATTCAAATAAAAATCCATCTTTTAATGACATATCACATGAAGATGTTAGGATGCCCATGACATACCTCAAAGCCATCGCATATAATGGTCAGCAAAGAATATCTGTATTCCACAGTCCAGTTCACACGCCAGACTTTTATAATTAAATATCTAAATCCCAAATTAGCCAATGATTACTGATGTGATTATGAAACATTATTTTGTACTTTTGTTGGTTGTTATTGATCATCAATCTACTAACCAAAACATATATCATTATTTCTTTACTATCTTTGTTGGGACCGTTACTAAATTTGATCATTTTTGCTTAGTTAAATGTGTCCCATATATTTTCCAAATTTGATCTTTTCTGCTTACCATTGTATTTGGTCACACACATCACAAGATCTTAATAAAATATTCTGCTAGTACACTCTGGAATGAAGCTAGCTAGGATACCATATTTTTTGGGTTATTAAATTAATTAATTACCATGGGCATTTACTACTAGTTTTAGAATTCTTTACACCATTTGGTATTTTTTATTCTTGAACCTTGTTGAGAGGTAAGGCCATGGTAAGGCCACGTCGTTTAAAGCGGACATAACCAATAACATGCAGAGCTCATGCTCGTGGCTATAATGGATGGGGAAAGCAAACCAGAAACAAAAAAAATTAAGATATGTTTGAATAAATTCTTTAATAAATATTTACATGAGAAAAAATAAAAAATAAAATTAATTAAAAATATTTATAAATTAATAAACTGATTTTAACTAATATATAAGTTAATTTTAATTTATGAAAAAATTTTATTTTATTTTATTTTTTTATTTTTTCCTATATAAATATTTATTAAAAAATATCCAATAAGATTACTGGATATTGACAGAGACTAAATGTGAAAATAGGGTCAGATATGCGTGGAAAAAGACTATTTTTCGTTTTTCAAGTATGATATTCTTTTCTTTTTAACCGTTCTAAATGATCCTGATTCTAAAGTAGATAAAGTTATTAACAATAAAAGATTTTCTTAGTAAATACTAACGTAATTATATTTTTAATATTCCAATTTCACGCCACTAATTAAACAAATTATACACAGTGATAAAAACAAGATATACTAATATTCTGGTAGACATTTTAATTATTTATTTATTTTTACGCCGGGAATGTTTTGTTTCTTTCTGGGGTTTTTTTTTTATAAGTTTTCGTTTCTTTTTTTAATAATTTTTTTTTAAAATGTGCTGCTTTTATATGAAGCCATGGGAGTAGGTTGAGTGTGCCATGTAAGGACAACTAGAAAACTAGAAAGTTTTATATAGGTTGGTCTAGTAGAAACATAACATACTTCTATGGTGATACTTCTCTCTCTTACTCTCTCCATATATGCATTTTTCTAGCCCTACAATTTATTTGGTGGGATATTTGGAACCAAATGAGAAAATTTTGATTCTTTTTGGGGGGCCAATGTTGTTTTTCCTTATTTTGGAGCTATCTGCGCTATAATTGAGAAAAATCTAGTAAAATTTTTTTTAAAAAAATGTAATATTTTTTTGTTGGGTTTTCATAATATTTTCCAATGTTTCCCCCTAACAGAAGTTTCTTTTGTTGACTTCTGTAGAATTGTTTTTTGTTTATCAGGATGAATTGCATGCTGATGAAGTTCATTAATTCACGTTGGTAACTTAGCAGATAATTGTCAACGCGTTCTGTGGTAACAAGCTGAGAAATTTATCTTGAATCTTGATACTGGCCTATTGAGTATCTTTGTGGCCTATTGGTACCAATGAAATGAGATTTTGAGTTATAATGGTGGATTAGGTGCAAGAGTGTGAAACATGTTGGATAATTACAGAACACTATACCTTGGACTTGTACTCCTTGGCCTTCGTGCAACTCTTAATGGATGAAAACGAATGGTTCTTCTGGGTATCCTTGGTAGAATATTTTCAGTTCTAGGGCCTTAAATTGTTTTGGAGGCTTTGTTAAGAACCAAAGGCCTCTTGAAAGAAACCCATTCTCTGGTGAGGCATCACAAGATTCTAGCTTTGAAAACCGAAGAGATAGGGTTGTGTTTGCTCAAGGTAATCAGCATAAAAACCTTGGCGGGTTTTCTGGTGTATGTGAGAATAAAGTAGGGGTTGAGATCCTTTTGTTTGTGCTATAGAATGGGTGATATTAGCTTGAGGCTATGGTTGGATAAACCTGAAAGATCAGTGAATGTCTTTGAATGCTTGCACATATTTAGGGAAATAGTAGAAATTGTTCGTGAGGCTCATTCTCAAGAAATTGTTGTTCATAATGTGAGGCCCTCCTGCTTTGTTATGTCATCTTTCAACCATGTCTCATTTATTGAGTCAGCAACTTATTCAGATTCTGCTGGCTCAGATACTTTAGAAGAAGCTGTTGAGATCAAAACTCCAACACCTACCCCTAGTCATGATATGCATCAGCAGAGATGTTTAGGAAGTCAAGATTTTGTGTCTGTCAAGACTTCAACAGCTTCATCGCCAGACTCTAGTTGCATGTTATCAAGTGTGGTGTTTGTGACTCCTGCATCATTGATAGATGACACAGAAGAAAATAAAATGAAAAACAGGAGAAAGGATGAGGAAGTTTCAGGAAAGAGGCAATCATTTCCAACAAAACAGGTACTGCAGATGGAGGCAAGTTGGTATACTAGTCCTGAAGAGGTAGCTGGTGCTCCAACTTCCTGTGCTTCAGACGTTTACCAGTTGGGAGTTCTCCTTTTTGAGGTTCACAACTGAAATATACAAATCATGTTTGTGTTGTTAGCTCTTAGTTGGGTGCTTTTGATCTGATTTTTCTTCTTTCCCTTGTTATTCCAATGGAATGATAAAGTTTTCACAGATCCTATGTTTGTATTTTCTACTTCTATTTATTCTAACTTGAGTTTCGTACTTGTGATCAGCTATTTTGTCCACTCATCTCAAAAGAAGAAAAGAGCCGAACCATGTCCAGCCTAAGACATAGAGTTCTTCCTCCACAGTTGCTTCTAAAGTGGCCTAAAGAAGCCTCATTTTGCTTATGGTTATTACATCCCGAGCCTAATAGTCGTCCAACAATAGGGTGAATTCTCTTCATCACATTGCCTTTTACATATCAAATATCCAAATTGTTTGCAGATGTTCCAATTACCTGCCACTTTATGTCTTGTTTTCTATTTCCTTAACTTTTGATTGGTAGGTTTAGATTCATCTAATTGGTTAATTATTTTGAATAAGTTAAGATCCTTAAGATTGTTTTTCATATAGGCCAAGACTACATTTTGGACTTGAGATTATTTATGGTTTAAGGTTTGTGATCTGCATTTCTCCTTGATGGACTTGACATGGAGTTTGTCTTTTAGATGTTAGATCATAGATAAAAGAAGTGCAACCAAACACCCGGGGACAAAAGAATATAGAGGTTGAGTAGGAAACAAAATAGAAAAAAAAAATCTGATTTTGCATAATTGAAGATGACATGCATTCAATCAAATAGCATGTAGTGAGAACCATATCCCGCTTAAAATGCAAAAAGACATGATTGTGCTGCAGTGAAGTCCAAGTAATCTGAATCAAATGACAATTTTCATCCTTAGTAATGCCAATTGAGTGATGTCTCATCAATTTTCATCTAAATTTTTGTGATTGATTCTATTGTAGACATTATTATTAATGTTTTATTGTGTTGTAGGGAGTTGTTGCAGAGTGAGTTTCTTAATGAACCAAGAGATGATATAGAAATGTGTGAAGCAGCAGAACTTAGAGAACGGATAGATGATCAGGAGTTGTTGCTAGATTTCCTTATGTTAATTCAACAGAAGAAAGGGGAAGCTGCTGAGAAGTTGCAACATACTATCTCATTTCTGTGTTCAGATATTGAAGAAGCGACTAAACAGAAAACTATATTTAAAGAGATAACGACTGGCACTGGACTAGGGAGTGATAATTGTTCAACATCATGTTTCCCATCCATTACTGTTGTTAAGAATGAGGATTCTGCTTGTCTAGGGACCAGAAAACGGGTCAGAACTGATCTGTGTGTTGATGACACTGAAGGATGTGATATTAACATAGGTGGTGATCAGAAAAATGACAGAAGTATTCTTTCAAAAAGTCCACGGTTTTTAAATAATTTAAAAAAACTAGAGTCAACATACTTTTTGACACGACGCAAATCAGCCTATTCCTCAGGGAAACTTGTGGTTCACCACTCACCTATGGCTACTGATGATAGAGGGTCTGTTGTTGTGACTGAAAGGAGTTGTGTCAATAAAGTAGCATCAAAAGAGCATTGTAAGGAGGGAAAAAGTCTTTGGACAAATCCTTTCCTTGAGGATTTGTCCAAGTACCTATCTTTCAATAAATTAAAGGTTAAGGCTAACCTGAAACAAAGGGATCTTTTGCAGTCTTCCAACCTGGTATGCTCACTGAGTTTTGATCGTGATGCAGAATTTTTTGCTACTGCAGGAGTAAATAAGAAGATTAAAATTTTTGAATATAACACAACTATAAATGAGAATCGTGATATCCACTATCCAGTAGTGGAGATGATTAGCCGGTCAACATTGAGTTGTACATGTTGGAATACTTACATCAAAAATCAAATTGCTTCCAGTAACTTTGCAGGTGTTGTACAGGTAGGTCAACCCACGAGAAGTTATTACATGGTCCGAGACCACCACGGTCCTTATCAATCTCATCATGACACTTAGTTAAGATTTATTAGTTCTTTCTTCTAAATTGAAAGACTCAACTACATGTCACTTAGATATTAGCCGTTATAGACATATTATGGTCCTGGACTGTGGACTAAGTAATAATTTCTCGTCAACACATAGTTTGCCTATGATTTTTGTTGCAATAATTGTACCTTCAATTTATTTTCAGTTATGGGATGTGACAAGAAGTCAAGTGCAGTATGAAATGAGGGAGCATGAGAAAAGGGTATGGTCCATTGATTTCTCATCAGCAGACCCAACATTGTTAGCAAGTGGAAGTGATGACGGTTCTGTCAAGCTATGGAATATCAATCAGGCAATAAGACCCAACATTCTTTTGTATGTTTTATGCTTTTAGTTTTAGATGTATGACGGGTTGTTTCCCTCACATGTGCTGTTACTGCAGGGAGTTAGTGTTGGTACCATCAAAACAAAGGCAAATGTTTGTTGTGTTCAGTTTCCCCTTGATTTTGCTCATTTCCTTGCATTTGGTTCGGCAGATCATCGGATATATTACTATGATCTACGCAACCTGAAAGTTCCTCTTTGTACATTAGTTGGACATAATAAGACAGTAAGCTCCATCAAGTTTGTAGACAACATGAACCTAGTCTCTGCATCTACAGATAACACTTTGAAGCTTTGGGATTTGTCCATGTGTGCTTCTCGGGTTATAGACTCACCAATTCAATCATTCACTGGTCATATGAACGTCAAGGTACATTTGTTGACAATGGTAATTTGTCTCTTCTCTGGAAAATGAAGAAGCTTTGAAAAAATATTTTAAGGAATGGGATTACTAGGAATGAAGATTATGGAACTCTGTTAGTATATTGGCCAAAACATTCTTGACAATGACCGTCAATGGAACGGGTGGCTGACTTTGGTGATTAGTGACTGGCGGTATTGACCAAAGTCACGGGCCACAATTAAGTACCAATAGGTACATAAGGTGACCATGGATAGTTACCAAAATCGCCATCCACCACTAAACTATAAGTGATAGTGGAATGTATCCAAATTCCTGTAGTTATTAGATTTCATTTTAAAGCCAGTTGACATTAACTGAAATTGTCCAACAAGTATATAAACCACACCCCAGTAATTGGAGGTAGGTGATGTAAGACTTTCCAACACCCCCATTTGCAGATGCTTGCTTAACCAAGTGATATGACAGAAACTACAGAATGGTGGAGATCCCCACCATAAACCATGGAAGCAATGCAAAAGGGCTATATGCTTTGATACCAAAGCAACAAAAGTGTATTATAGGCTTTGATACTATTTTAAAAACAAACCAACTAGCTTAACTCACTCCTAAAAGTTGGTTCAAAGGAGAAGGATTGTCCAACTCTTATGAGGATTATTTTGACCACATTCCTAAACAATGTGAGACTTCTTAAGACACAATCTCCGTGCTTAAGATTTGGTGCGTGAATTTTGTAGGATTACATATTGGAAGATGGTCCAACATTAAGATTGAATAGACTTTGATACCAAGATAGGTTCCATCTTAAAATCAATTGACACTAAATGAAATTGTCCAACAAGTATATAAGCAACACCCCGATAACTAAGGCAGACAATATGGAACTTTCCAATTGTAGTGATCAACAATAGTGGTTGAAGCCATTCGCTAATGTGAGACATAATTTAAATATTTATTCTACATGGAAAGGATACCCTAACAAGTTTCTTTAGCTGACATGTCTCATTGTTGAAAAATTGCAAATGAGAAAGATGAAGAACCATTTGCTTCAACTCATTCAAATTTGGATGACCTAGACAATGGTGAAAAAGATTAAGAAACTCTATGATAGCACATATATTGGAGGAGAGGCTAGAGATAGTCTAGAGACCATTTGTTTTAGATCCAACTCTAATTATAGAGCATATTAGAGAATAATTTGGCTAATTAAAAATAAATTAAATGAGCAACTGCATACTATAATATCTAAATTTAAAGGCAAGGATGGAAAGGTGAAACTTTACCAATGCTAGTGGGCAATATCTTAAAGTCATTACTTGTTAGCTAGAATGATATGGTGTAGTGCTTTGGAGGATAAAAATTTAGAGAAAAGGGAAAGATTACTAGCTAAGTTATTACTAGCACCATAATCCTAAATCCAATAGGTGTAGAATGAGATGAACCATAGAATAACCATTTTAAACTACAATGGCTAAGAAAGAAGCTTGTTGTGATCTTTAAAATCCTTTATTGTCCTACATAGAGAATAGATTAGGATGCTTTCCCTCAATCTAGGTTTCTTTCTTAATAACCAACATTGATGAGTGTATTACATGGATTGTCTTATTTGAAAGTCAGTGTAACAATTTTGAGTATGTCCATCTCTCTTATAATAAGTGCAAAAAACACCAATCTAATTTGGTTAGTCAAATTAATTACAAAGTTTTGAGCAATCCTGTAAGGTTTGGAAACTTGGTGGAATGAAAATATAATAAGATAGGTTTTCCAACCAACCCTAATATAGAAAATTGTGGTTTGGTTTGCTTATACATCCTTATTTTTAAAATTTTTTTGAATAACATGTTTTACATATTTTATACATGCTAATATTTATGTCCATTATTGTAAATTAGGAACTTGTTTGATTTTCTTTATATTTGTAAGTATGCCCTAATTACTCATTATAATATATGTTTGTACCTTTTAGACAGACAACAATCAAATATCTCTTAGTTTTATGTGGTATTAGAGCCTATCATAGATTTGGCATTTGGTCACTATCAACTTTTTAAAAATCTACTTGGCTTCCACAACCTTTCAAGTGCAATCTCCTTAACCCACTATTTTCCTAATGCAATATAGAAAAAAAAATAGTCCTACAATCTTCACAATTTAGTTTTCTAATACATGACATGAAAGGGGCATTAGATCCTATATTAATTATAAATAAGGTTGAAGTAAAGTTTATGAAGACTAGGACAATTCTCGTCTCATGAGATAACTTTTGTAGCATAAATTTAAGACAATATATTTGTCTTTGTCATTTAAAATGGTAATCCTAACAACTTTATCTCTCAATCCTCATTCCTTAGATAATTGATTTTAGTGCATGTGATCATATCTCTGGTAATCAATCTTTTTTTTTTTAATTTGACCTATTTTGGGTCATGCCAATTGTTACACTTGTTGATATCTCTTAAATAATTGTTTAGGAAATTGATCAAGTGCATCCCCTTCCTAAATTTTCCTAGTATTATGTGCTCTTTGTTCCTAGTTATTCCTTTGGCTTAATTTCCATTAGCAAACTTACTTGCCCAATGTCTTATTCTATCTTTTTTTGCTAATACCTCTATTCTTGTTTAGGATTGGCCTACTAGACAAACAAATAAAGCTAGATGTTTTATTACCTTTCACTTTCACTTGCTTGTAACACTGTTGATTCACTGTATATTGTGCACTAATGTTTAGGTCACCTTAGTCTATAGAAGTTATGCCTTACAATCCTTGTCTTATCTATGTTTTCTTTTCACTATATGAGTCTTGTCAATTAGCCAAACATACATGAAACCACTATCTAGATTTAGTCAATAAACAAGTTGCTTTTCCATTTGCTTTAGTTCACTCAAATTTTTGGGATTGTACCCATAGTAGTTCTACATTAGGGTAACACTATTTTGTTATTTTTATTGACAACTTTTCCTATTGTAGTTGGTTATTTTCACCATTTCCAAAGATTTTAAGTAGATATTCAAAATTAATTTGGCTCTTCTATAAAAGAAATGCATGGATAATGCTTATAAATATTATTCTACATCATTTGAATCTTCTTTTACTACAAAGAGAATTGTTTATCAAACCTCTTGTGCTCGTAAGCCTTGGCAAAATGGTGTTGCCAAGAGGAAAATCAACAGTTAGTTGAAACAACTTAGACCCTACAACTTCACTACAATGTTCCTCTTCAATTTAGGGGTAATTATCTTCTTACAACATGTTACTTGATCAATCATTTGTCTTCCTTCATCCTTCATAATAAAGCCCTTCACTCTTTATTGTTCCCTCATGAAGAACTCTACTTTGTTCCTCTTTGAGTCTTTAGTTGTACATATCTTGTTTGTATTATCACTCCAAGTAAAGACAAACTTTGCTAAATCTCTCAAATACATTTTCTTGGCTAATCACATCTTCAAAAAGGTTACCATTGTTATTCTACACCACTTCAATGATATATTATCCTTATAGATGTCTCCTTTGAAATCAACTTTCTTTCTTTTGGATGAGTATCATGTTACCGTGTTTGTAAACCATCAAACCTTAATTTACTCCTATATTCCTCCCATTACATTAGCTTCAATCGCTCCCACTTCTCATTTGATCAATTGCCTACTAGTTTAGGACTCAACCACAACCTATGTCTTCTTCCTTTGATTATCTAGATTTATCTCTTATCCTAACAAATCTTCTAGGCACATCACCTTAAGCTTCCTACTACAATACACAAAGGTATTTAGTCATTTCTTAACCCCAATCATCTATATGCTTGTTGTTTGAATTATTAATGTTTATCTCTGTATTTCTTTCCTTTCCTCTTTGGATTCTATGACTATTCACATATTTACAAGAGAAGTCATGGCAAATCCTAGTTGACGTCAAATTATAATTGACAAAATGTGTACCTTGCATTCTAGCAACACTTAGGAGCTTGTTCTTTTACCTCCTAACAAGATCACTATTGGTTGTGGGTGGATCTACACAATTTCATATGATCCAATGTGAAGTCAATCTCTATTGAGATTCTAGCAAGTGTACCAAATCATACAAGTAATAAAGTGTAAGTAAAATATCATCTTCACCAAGATTTATCGAATACTTGAGCTTTTAAGAGAATTAAAGTAGACTACAAAAGTGAGTTTTAAGAACTGAAATGTAAATAGTGTAAGAAATTAAATTGCAATAAGAAAAATGGTTGTACTTTTATCAAACACGTAAAATGCGATAGGTGGTTGTCATATATGAAATGATCACCAAGATTTAACTTCATTAAACCATCCTCTCATACAATTATAACAATTGTATTCAAATAAGCATTTATCATCACCAACCAACAAATTATTCCAACCTTAATTTCATAAGTGAAAGAACCTAAATCCCTTTACTCCGCTACCAATTCCTTGACTCGCATAGTCAAATGATCAACATTATGGTTAGGGTTTAACAGTGGCCAATCCTTTCTACCTATCCCTAAATATAAAAATTATTGGTTGTCCCTTTTCAATTCGCATATCAATTGAATTTCACAATTAAAATTAAATATGTAGAATCATGTAATTAAATGATTAGACCAAACATAAGCATTAAACATAGAAGAGAAAAATAATAATCCTATATTGAAGAACAAAATAGTACCTACATGAAATTGGAAAAGATTACGTTAAACCTTGATGAATAATGGACTTAGCTACTCATAACTAAGAGAAAGGAAGACTTCAATGAAGAGGTGACTGGAGAAGAATCTACAAGCATGGAAGCTACCACGAATCTTCTCTGACCTAGACTTTTCAGTGCAAAGGCTCAGAATGTCTTTGTGTTTTAGGTTTCTTTTTATATCTTTGGACCTTTAAACTTAGGCTTTATATCAATCGCAAAGGCTCTTTTAAGAAAGTTTAAGTGACCTCGCTTAAGTGAGGTCAAAAGAGAATAAGACTTTCTAAAGCAATCTCACTTAAGTGAGCCTAAGTAGTTTTGCTTAAGTGAGGGCAAAGGCTACTTAAACTTTCCAACAGGGTTACGAGACCTCTCTTAAGCAAGCACATAGACAAATCTCTATTTCTAGTGAGGTCTCACTTAAGCGAGCCTAATTGGCCTTACTTAGGTGAGCTTCAGTGATATCTTGGGTCATGATTTCTTCCTGGTTGGTTTTTCAATAAGTTTCCTTAAAAACATCAAAACAAAAGGAGTTGAGTGCTAAAATAAACAAAATAAGAATTTTATTCTAAAAGCTTCATTTTTTTACTTTTATCAAAATTTGAGTGCAACCAGGACTCAAAAGCATAAGAGATCTTCAATAATTGCATCTAAATACTGCAAATTTGCAAGTATAGATGACAATTATCAATTTCTATTCTTCACCTACTTTCTTGTTGGTTGTTGCCTTTACCTTATTGTATATATTAATGACATTTCCGTATACCTTTTTATCTTAGTATTTTAGATCTTGGAGTAAAAGAAGCATTGAGGAGGATGAATAACGATAAAAGAATTGGACTAGATGATATTCTTATTGAGATATAGAAAGGTGTGGTGTTGGAAAGCCACCTTAATTATAGACACATTGATTAGAAATAGGGCTTAAGTAATATTTATAAAGTTAAGACAATCCTCACCTTACAAGCTGATTTTGTAGGGTTGAGTTAGGCCATAATCCAAATTTTAACAAAAGGTCTAGAAGAAAAAGGATATAATTAACTCACAAAGTTTTTTTACGAGATTATATGGTCTAAGAAAAAATTGGATGAATGAAGAAGCACATTAATGTCTATTTACAAGAACAAATGAGATATACAAAATTATGCAAAAGGGATTAAGCTCATTGGGCATATATGAAGTTATGGTTATGAGAAAGGATTATTGAATAGAGATTAAGACGAGACTCACATTACAACTCAAACTTGATTTCACATAAGGAAGGTTAACCATGGAAGTAAATTACTTTCCACAATTAGGACAAAATGATATAGGAATAAAAAAGGCTTACATATGATATGATTATAATTATAGGATAGCATCAAGGGTTAACTATAACCACTTATATTTTTACCTTGGTCTTGGATGGAAATACTAGCATATACAACTGTCAATTCCATGATGCATGCATATTTGTTAATAATATAATCTTCTAGTTAGATAGTTTGAGAGAGAAAATAAGTGCGAAGTTAGAGATGTGGAGACAAGCCATAGAAGAACATGACTCTTTTTAAAGTAGAGATAAGTCAATATTTGGAATGTAAGTTTAGCAAAAGATGCATCAATCATAGCTTAGAGGTGAAAGTGACTATTAGAATTGGACCAAACCTAATTCAACCTCAAAAACTAGCTTTTGGAAGAGGATTGTCTAAATGATATAAAGAGTATTTTGGCTGAACTTCTAGGCAATGTGGGAAATCTTATTCTTAACACACCCTTCATGTCTAAGGTTGAACATCTAGAATGTCAAATTTGCAGAATTAGGCATTTGTGGATGACTTAACATTAAAACTAGATAAGCTCAAGTCTACCATATTAAAAATGGACTAGGCCTAACTCAATTGAAAAAGCTAACTCAAGGGGAAAGATTACACTAGTGTTGTAAGTAGTATTTTGGCCAAATTTAGCCAATGTAGGACATCTTAATAGACACCATACCTTACTACAAGTGACATAACTTAAATATCTTGGTTTGGATCAGTCATACATAATGATGGAAAAATAGAGGGTGATGTAAATCATAGGAAAATGGAAGAATGCCTTAAGTGGTTAGCAATGACAAAGAAAAAAAATGCCCCTTAAGCTTAACAAAAATTTTATCCTCAACTATAAGACCTGTGATTTTGTGTGGAATTAAATGTTGGGTACTAAAAAGCCAAGAGAATAAATTAAGTATAACATGAATTAGAATACTACATTGGATGATTGGACATACTTGAAAACATAGGATTAGAAATAAATACATTAAAGAGATAGGGTAGCATCTATTGTCCAAAAATGGTAGAATCTTGCTTAGGTGGTGTGTACATGTGTGGAGAAGACTTGTAGAATGTTTGGTAAGGAGAGTACATTGGATGGTGAGTATTCCTAGTGCTAGAGGTGGAGGGAGATAGGAAAAAACTATAGGCAAAACCATTAAGAAGTATTTAGAAGCCGATAGTTTATCTTTAGATATGATTCACTATAAAACATTGTGGTGTCCGTGAGTAGCCAACTTAGTGAGAAAAAGGCTTGGTGGTTGTTATAGTTCCTCAAATGGGATGGTTTTTTGTTCTTTAAGATTAGTTTCTTTCTTCAATAATGGAGTGAAAAAAATCTTGTAACATGAACAATGACTGTATACCTTAGAAGTTTCTTAGAACTACTTTTGACAGTGACAGAAAAATTTGATGATTTAACTTACATCTTTATGAATCACACAGATTCTGGGGGATAGAGTTTTTAGATCGTGATCTGTTTTAATAATTTTGCATGTGATTTTCCTTAGTTTTTTCTCCAACTTTATTTATTGGGCTATCCTCAATTCCTCTTGTTGGGGATTCTATTGATATTTTTCTCATATAACCAAACCATCTTAGGTGAGATTTTATTAACTTTTGCTCAATAAGTGCTACTCCAACTTTCTCTGGAATATATTCATTCTTGATCTTTGATATTATACTTTTGTATTTCTTCATAAAGTAGTTCATCTTGTTTTGGTTTTTGAGATCCATATACTGTTTAAAATCAATTGGTGGGCCTACAAGTAGGAGACTATGTAGTGAATGTACAACTACAAACAATATATACAAAATTTGAGCCATTTATAATTAACTACTGCAAATTTTATGTAGTGTTTAAATTTCTGCAGTAATATGCTGATGTATCTTTCTTTTGTTGCAGAACTTTGTGGGATTGTCTGTATCTGATGGTTACATCGCTACTGGTTCAGAGACAAACGAGGCATTTCATTTGTCCTTTTCCATTGATTTATTAATTCTCATTGATATATAAGTGTTAATGAGTTCCTGTCATTTAATTTTTCTAAATATGCCATAAGAAGAATATTGCTTTTGCATAGCTTTCTGTTAGATTCTATTATAGATCAAGTTGTTGAAATACAGGAATTATTTCATAGAGAAGAGAAAAAATAATTTCACTAACAAGAACTACGAATAATAATGATGTTATGGTATGAACCACTAGCCTTAGACTTCTATCTATATTGTGGCTTTGGACTAATAGACCCAAACCTCAAGCATTTTTTCTTGAATTGTACTGTATTAATTAAGGTCTTATTCTATGTTAATTAGGTGTTCATATACCACAAGGCTTTTCCCATGCCAGCATTATCCTTCGAATTTTACAGTAATGACCCTCTTTCTGGGAATAAAGAGGATGATTCTGCACAGTTCATCACTTCTGTTTGTTGGCGCGGTCAGTCCTTCACCTTACTTGCTGCAAACTCCACAGGAAATGTCAAAGTTCTGGAGATGACTTAAGTTGGTCTTTAGTTGGGAATAATGATACAATATTCTTTTACATGAGGTTACACAATCATTGTTCATTGTTAGCTTTGTGTTGCAAGAAAAGAATATAGAGGAGTGTATACAAATTCCATGATTACTACTTAACAAAATTTTGGATTAGATCACAGGAAGCAGTGAGAAAAAAAATGTTAGATAGATCTCTTGAAGAATGTTCTGTAGATAAAATTCTATATTAGAAGAAAAGGAAAGTGAAAATATATATTAGATCATCGTACGGTTATTATCCATATTCAATTTATAGATACATATTTATGGACTCTATTTTCACAAGCTCCTTGGTCAATTCATTTTGTTCTTTAGAATCTTTGTTATATCACTTTTAATGAAGATTAAATTGTATTTTGGTACTTTTATTTAATTACCAAATTTAATTTAGTTTCTCTGTTTTTAAAATGTTTGATTTCGTCCATTATTTTTTAAAAAGATTTCAATTCTGTTATTTCAGTTAGATTGACAGTGATCTGTCAGTCAAATCAGTCAAGTGTCATTATTTACTCATTGTCACATACTAGCAGTTATAAAACTGCCATTAAAATATTTTAATTTTAAAAATTCAATTTTTAAAAAATTATAATAATTATAATAATTAATAATTTTTACTTATAAAACACTTCCAATGTTATTACTATTAATGGCTTAAAATTTAATAAAATTTATATTTTAGATTTATAAAAATTATAATATAATTATATAATTTTATTTTATATAATGATTGTTTAAATTTGTAAAAAAACTATATAAATATTAATAGATTATATCATATTAATATTTGAATATATTATATTAAAAAATTATGTTATATTAATATTAGTATATTTTATTAAAGTAATATTAACAAAATGTATATGCTAAAATAACCAAAATTATTAAAATATTATATTATAATAAAAATTAATAATTTTAATCTTATAAAATTTTCAATGTTTTTAGCATTTATATTTTAAATTTTATAACAAATTATTATTTTAGATTTACTAAATTATAATAAATTATAATATTACATAATTTACATTTTATTTTCTAAATGAAATGAAAAGAAATTAATTTAATATATTATATTAACATTTAAATTATATTACATTATATTATATTATATTATATTAAAATTATGCTAATTATATTAATATTAATAAAATGTTTATATTAATATAATGATAGTTTTTATATTATATAAAATAATAATTATTGACTAAATTTTAAAAATCTATTTAATATTTTGAAATTTTCAATATTTTAATGTTATTGATAACACAGAAATATTATACTAATAATTATTATTTTAAAATAAAAATTGATTATATTAACACAATAAAATATACTAAAATTAGTATAACCGTATATTTTAATATAATACAACTTAAATATTTATATAATTTTATTTATAAAAATTATGTATTTTTGAATTATATTTTATTATAATTTTTATAAATCTAAAAAAGTAATTTTTTATAAAATTTTAAATATTAATACTAATGATAAACCACTTGTTGAATTATAAAATATTGTGAGTTTTTGAGCTATTTTGATATGTGTTGATTTATTTTTGTAGCAAAACTCATAAATATTATTAAAATGTGCAAAAAATAGGTGTTCGTGCAAATAAAAAGAAAAGTTGCAAGGATTGAAGATTTTGACATTGAAAGTAACACCTAGAAGAAGCATATAGTATTGCTAAGCAATGAGCATGGTCATGTTGAAGCATAAGATTTGGTTAACCTCTTCATGAAGAGAAAGATCATACTAGTTTGAGCATGATTGTGCTTACTTGAAGCATGGTCGTGTTGTAGAAAAGCATGATCATGCTTGATATTGACAAATCTAGAAGTTCAACATGAGTGATTTTTTAGCACTACCATGTTCAATACAACATGCATGTGTTAAATTTCAACATAGTCGTGTTGCATGAGAACACAATCAGCAATTTGAATTCAAAATTTCAATGTCTAACATGCATGATTGTGTTAAAAGATCATGGTCATGCTAACTTCCTCAATCAGCTTGGTATTCAACGGTTATAAATAGAAAAGAGAAAGTGAAGGTTTAGTTAACATTTACTCTGTTGGACAAAAAGAATGTTAAGCGATAGATAGTGCTTCTTAGAGGGACTTAGGCTTGGGAAGAGGATGTAGATCATCACATAAACTCTTTCTTCTAAAGTTTCTTTGTCTTTTGTAATCTTTATGTTTGTTATAAAAAAAATTTGTTTTTTGTGCCTGACTGGCTAAAGATTTTTTAGTTAGTACTATGATGTAATAAGTATGGATTTTTTATTATATTAATATTTGTTAATCAATCTTTGAGAACTTCATCATTTACTCTAATTCAAACTTATATGGACTAAAGGTAGAATTGAAAGAAAAAACATTATTGATTCTCAACCAATATTTAATAATAAAATAAGAGATTGTTAGCTTTTGTAGTTAATTCAGGAATTGGTTTAATAACAAATGGAGAAATTGGCATTCTCGTAAAGTCACAAGTTTCTAAACAAATTATTTTTTAATTATTTGTTGCTTGTTTCTATTTTGTTTCCTTTAGCAAGTTTTAAAACAAGTTTCTAAATTGGCGATTTTATTCAATTATTTGATTAATTGTGAAATTGGATTATTGAGAAATTGTCTTTAATCCTTTGAGTACGATATTCGAACTTATGTCATTATTACTGTTACAAAGGGCAAACTTGCCCTGAGTGTACTATTTTGTGTGCATTAACTAATAACATTGAAAAGACTATGTAACTAAACAATTTATTAAATTTTATTATAATTTTTTAAAATTAAAAATTATTAAAATATTATAGTGACAATTTTAAAATTTTCTATAAATGAAAATCACTAAGTAGTGGTTTTAAACTATCATAAAGTAAAAAAGTGACATATGTTTAATTTCATTAACGATGTCGTTGTCAATATAAGGAAAATGGCAACATAGAATTTTTAAAAAAAATCAAATTGAATATTTTAAAATAGAGGGACTAATTTGAATTTTGTAAATAAATAGAGGGACAAAAATATAATTTAACTTTGGTAAAATAAGGTATTGCTTAATGAAATAATAAACTATAGGATAATGAAAGTTTTGGATGTCTAATACATGCACACAAAAATGACAGAAAATTAGTTTCAAGAATTGTTAAATGCATTTTTAAAAGAAAATGTTAAATGCATTCTTAGTTACACATGTAAACCTCAATGATATTTCTATGATGTTTTGATTTTAAGGCACAAGATGATTTTTAGTAGAGATGTGTTTTTATAATGAGGTCACATTATTATCTTCTAGGAATTAAGCTTTTATGTTTTCTTCTAATAAAAGTAATTTACAAAATACTAGCAAGAAGAAGGTGGAGTTGGAATTGAAGTTTATAGATCTTAAGTTTCTTGTACTAATGAATTTAGTATTGATGGTG
Source organism: Pachyrhizus erosus (assembly GCA_026544285.1). NCBI lineage: Eukaryota > Viridiplantae > Streptophyta > Magnoliopsida > Fabales > Fabaceae > Pachyrhizus > Pachyrhizus erosus. The sequence goes on along the minus strand of JAMLFT010000128.1, from coordinate 20,529 downwards.
ATGGGAATGATTTTGATCATGATGAAAGTATCACTCCTATTTAGTTCAAACATGAAAACTTTGTAATTTCCTGAGATAGATTGAAAAGGAAAATAAAAAAGCTAGGTAGATATATTGATGATAATTTAAATGATAGTAGTTATATTGAAGTTGTTTCTTGTGTTGATTCTTCAAGATGGCTAGTGGTTATGAATGAAGAGATTAAGTGTTTATGGAAACTCACCTTAATTACGACCACTCTTAACATGCTTAATTATAATAACCCTAATTGTGACTAGTTTAGGGGTTTCCTAAATTACACGTATGTTAGTTTAGTCCTATATTGGCTAGACACGACTTAAACAAGGCTTATAAATTTAAGAGAATAATCACCTTACAAGTTGACTTTGGTGGATTAAGTTAGGTTCTAAGACCAAATTCTAAGGAATTTTGTATTCCTCACGACAACATATTCTTAGATAGGCATGTACCAAATGTTGACTTGTTGACAAACGTATGAAGTCATGCAATAATATTTTGATAAGTAAAAGTATCATTTCCTCGAAGACTCACGTAATACTTGAAAATTTCCACAAAATTTTACTACCTAAACCTAATGAATTTACACAATTAATAGATGAAAATGAGAATTTGATTTTGATAAAGGAAACAAAGTAAAGGAATTAAATCAAACACTAATTTTGGATTCTTGATAAGTAAAGAGATGTAGAAAAAAATTAGGGTTTTACATATAAGATGAAACTGTTAGGATTAGACTTCACCAAACTTAACTTTCTTTCACAAGCATATTTTGAATTTCAATATTGACATCAACCATAGAAAATCACTCAACCCTAATTCCTTAGGAGAAGAAATCCTAAGTTCCTTTGTTAAGCTTCAATTCCTTGACAACTTAACAAAGGATCTTGCTTTAAGCTTAATGATTATAAGATGACCCATAAATTAAGATCCATTACTAGATTCAAGGCTCATTGGGTGTTTTTATCTTAGTTCAAGACTACAAAAGCATCTCCCAATCACTTTCAAGTCACAAATCAAGTCATGTGAGATCAAACCATAACAAGTATGAAGCAAAGAAAAAAACACACCAATATTGAAAATAAAGAAGATGATTGATATATATATATATATATATATATATAAGAAAATATACAAGATAGTTTAGTTTAGTTACATCTAATATCAACAATGAAGAATTTAGCTATCCATTGTCATGTGTAGCATTAAAATGCTCAAAAACAGGATGGAGATGAGGAATGGAACCATGAGAGTGTTTCTCTTCACTATTTTTAAGTTCTACTATGATGCTATTAAAGACTCCTACCCTTAAGACACTTGAGCCTTCTAATAACATCCATTTTTGAACATGCAAAATATAATTTTTTTATGAACTCTTGTTAAGCCAAGGGATGAGCTCACTAAGAGAGCTAGTTTTTTGAAAGATGAATACTCTCTATAGCCAAACTCACTAAGCTATCTCAATAATTGGCTAAGCTAGATCAAAATATGACTAAGTTAGCTCTAGATCAAAGAAATGTTGTCTTCTAGTGATGTTTTTAGCTAAGCCATAAGGGAAGCTAGTTGAGTGAACCATGACTTTCTTCAACTCTAAAGTAGCTTCTAATTTCATATACTTCTTCTTGATCTTTAAAATGCTTCCAACATCTGTCCTCCAACTCCTACACTAGAGGTTAGAAAAAGTTAGATAATTTGTCAAAAAAATGTATGGTTAGTTATAAATTTTAAATTACTTTGAAATTAAATAAATAAAATTAAAACAAGGACCAAAAGAAAGGAAATATAAGATAAATGTTTTATTATGCCTCTTAAAAGTAAGTCTAATTGGCAATTATCATACAACATCTCATATTTAGGCACAAAAAATAAAAAAAACATACATGTGTAAAATACCATTTAAAATATTTCCATGTTGAAAAATAACAAAAACCTAAAATTTAGGATAATTAGGAAAACAAAAACGTGAATTTGTTTTGTCTTCTACTCTATATCTCTCACTCAGTCATATTTATGTATTGTAGTGTTAGGCTCATAGTGATTGCCTTCGTCTCTTTATCACTATCACAAAATAGAAATATGAAATTTTGTTGTCTCTCATGTACTCTCTCCCTCGTTCATATTTACATGTTGCAATATTGGGTTCAAGACGACTACCTTTGTCTCCTTATCATGATCACATATTGTAGTTATATGACAACAACTTAATAAAAAAATGTGTTCTTCTCCTCTTTCTTCCCTCTCACGATCATATATTGTTGTTGCACAACTTAATAGAAAAGATTACTCCTCTTATTTCCTTTCAACAATCATTCATTTAGGTTAACCTTAATTTGTGTTTGTTTTTGCAATTTTTACCTTTTCCAATATTTATTTATTCTAACAACTCACCATCCCCTAATTTTAATTTCAAAGATCAAGTTCACTTTAGTTATACATGAATATCTCCCAACTAGAGATGAACATCTAGTTATTGCAATCTCTTTTTCCTTTGTTTTCTATTATTAGTCATGTTTTTTCGGTGAGTCACCTCTTTTCACTTTCTTTCATGTTCCTTCATTACAATAATTTACAATTACTTTTGTAACATCCTAAAAATTTAACACTAGAAATGATAATAGTGATAACAATTATATATGATTTAATAACTTAATACATAGTTAATCAAATTACCAAGCATGAGATAATTAATTGAGAGATAGTGAAACATGATAAGTTGGGAGATTAGACTAAGAAAAAAATTATTAGGACATGATTAATCTTTGATTAAATCAAAGACTAGTTAACTCTAGTTAACAAAATCAATGAGAAAGAATTGACAAATCAACTCATTAAGGGTAATTTTGTAGATAAAAATAAGTTTAGTCTAAACTTAAGAATTAGATTCTTAAACATAAAATTAATTAGTTAATAAATCTAAGTTTAATAAATTAATTAAAATAAATTAAGGATTAATAAATTTAGTAATTTTAATTGGTAATTAAGCTAATTAATACTTGAACATTTATATTAGAATAGAAAATTAGAGTTTTAATGACATAAATGATTTACTAATAATACTTTTAATTATTAAAACTAAATGTTGTAAGGTGATTAGTGATTTGGAATTAAGATAATTAAAGTTAATTAAGTTCCATTTTATTAAATTAAGTTTAGAAAAAGAACTAATTAGAAATTAATTTGTTAAGTTAAGTGATTTAATTATTTGTTAAAGAGTATGTAGAGAGTAATTAATTAAATTAGTCATTAGTAAAATTAAAATAAAATTAGAGAAAAAATAATTAATTAATTATGGATTAAAAATAATTATTCTACAGTGAGTTAAATATAACTAATTAAATTATTTATTATTAGATGAAAACGGTAAAAAAATTTACACAAAAATTGAGACAAATCTAAACCTAATTTAATTAGGTCTTGTATGAGCCCAATTAACAAAGAATTATGCCTGGGTTTAGGAGAGGTGGACACCTATTTTAACCAAGAGTAAATGGGGATTTGTGTGCTTAAATTCATTTAAAAAGAAAGAGAAATCATTCACTCTTATCCTTATCTAAGAGACCTTTCATCTTCTCTCTAAAACCCTCTCCCTCATTTCTCACATTTCTGAAAATTCTCTCTAAAAATTTAGAACTCTTTACTCATTTTCATCACTCTCCATCTTCAAGTACAGTGGAAGGGGGCTTCACACCTCTCCAACAACACCTTTGGTCAAGCTTTTAGAAGAAAGAAATTAGGATACTAGGGGTTTTCCTTTATTTACCATGGATTATTTTGTTTTTCATCTTTTAACATGTTTAATATGTTGTGGTATATTGGATTGTGGTGTTGATTTCATAAAATTACTAATATAAGGGGAAAAAATGGGTAAAGGGTTAAAAAAAAAACTTTCTTGATGAGTTGTAAGTTGGTGATGACATTTCTAAAAAATTTTGGGTCTCTAGAAGTGTTGGTATTTTTTCAAATTTCTTTTACAATGTTTTCTATTTTTAAGTTATTTTTATTTGCATGAGGTTGAATCTGTCTAAGACATGAAATACATTTTATAAAATTTTTAGAAATAAAATTTGGACAATTGGAACCATTTTAGTTATATTTAGGGTATAAGGGTTAGTCATGATTTTTTTTATAATTAAATATGTAGAGGAACTATTTTTAATAAAGGAATCTTTGATTTAGCATTTGTTGTCATGAAGATGAAATATTAAGTAGAAAATAGTTTCTGTTCAAATTAGGGTTAGAAAGTTTTATTTCAAACTTAGAATTCTTTGTATACCAATAGAGAATTCTTTTTTAAAGTCGTTTAGTATTTATTAAAATTAAAAAGATGTGTATTTTATTTTTTTTGGACAACTAGTATCTTTAAATCAAAAGATGATAATAAATGATATTATTTGGACTTAAGAAAATTACTATGTATGTCTAAGACATTAGTGACAAGTCCTCTAGAATTCAGAGCATTGGAAATGATTTGATATTTTTAAAATTTTAGTCAATACCAAAAACAAAGAATGTTACATAATTGAAAATAAATAGAAAATTATATTAAATGGTGGAAATAAATTACGAAAAAAATTTAGTGATAATTATAGATGATAAGGAGTCATACTAAAATATTTCATAATGTTTGAAAATGGTTTGCTATTTTTCATATTTATTAGGTATGGTATTTTAATGTGTGTGACTTATTCAATTTATTTGATATGTTAATTGTTAGTAGTTCTAAGTTAATTGTTGACTTATTTTGAGATACAAACTTCAGAGGAAGACCTTGTCTTATATTATGATTTGTGTATTACGTTGATGTAATTTTTTGTTATTGTTGACTATTGATTCTTATTTTATTGAATTGGACCATGATTATTATTTTCGTTATAGGCTAAATATTCAATTTTGGTGCATGGATAACAAATATTTTGAATTCTCATTTGACTAAATGGACTCCTAAAAGGGAGTGTATTTGGAGAAATTGAAAATGATTCTAAGTAATTTGAAATTTATTATAGGATAATGAATGAAAATATATAATAAGAACAAAATAATGGAACAATTTAATAAGTTATAGGAATTATAGTCTTATACATAAATGATCGTGAAATTAGTAGAAGATAATTAATACTTATGCGATGAATGCAAAAATTGTAGATTTGACAAAAAAAATATAAAAGTAAGAGTAGTGAGATATTTTATAAAGTTTTTAAACCTGAGTGAATTATAAATACTATTTGTAATAGGATAATGCATACAGTATGTATTATCTAAAATTGAAAATAATAAATTATTCCACGTTATAATGAAAATGAATGAAAGAAGTCTTATATTCAAATTATTTTCTTAATTAAAAAGAACATTACATATTTAATTTTATATTTAACTATATTTTGTATCTTTATAGAAAGGGTTTCCTTTTTTTATCTTTTCTAATAACCTACCAAATTTATAATGGAAATGAAGACTATAAAAAAGGTTTACTTTATATATAGTATAAGTAGACAAATATAGTATAGATTATTAGGAAAATAAATTTGTAGGTTAAAATTATAATTTATATTTAATTGTCCTTATTGTATGAATAAAAGTAAATAAATAGTCATTATTATTTTTAATTCTAATATACTATTCTTTAAATATGAACAGAGAACCAGTGCATATTTTATTATATTATTGAATAATTTGTTTCCATTTTAAAAGAAATTGTATTTATTGTTGTTTAACTATTATGGTATTTTATTTTATTAAATATATTATATTTAATTTGTTTTTATTTTATAGAAATAAATAGTTTTTTCAAGACTTTAAAAAATTATATCAAATTTCAATAGATAATTTATATTTATAAAATATATTGAATTCTATTTTTAATAAATATTATTTTTAAAATCTACTATTATGACTTTAAATTTTACAATAAAATTTAAAATATATTAAAACCTATTATTATCTTTTATATTTTATATAAAAAAATATATTTAAATTTATTGCTATCCTTACTGATTAAAAATGTCTCATAGTCTATTATAATAATAATATAATATTATCACCAACTCTAATTAATTATTTATTATTTTATTTTATGATTATAATTGTACATAAATAATAATTAAATTATATTTATTTTTTAATCTCATTTTAAATTTTATACTATTTTAATGCATTGAAATTTATAAAAAAATAAAAATAAAAAAATAAAAATAAAAAAAAACACCCTTAAGTTTTGGGGAGAAATTTTTTGTCCTAGTATAGATTACTTTAAATAATAAAAATTGTCAAAATATCACACCTCAATTCGTACATCAACTGGGGCAACTATGTATTCTTTGGTGTATGGGATGGAAGCAGTACTCCCTATTGAGGTAGAAATTCCTTCTATGAGGGTATTGATGGAAAGTGAGTTTGAAGAAGCTGAATATGTTCAAGCTTGCATTACATTGGTTGCCTTGTGCCATGGCCAACTATATCAAAGAAGATTGAAGAAAGCTTTTGATAAAAAAAATAAAAAATAAAAAGTTCACCCTTGAGAATTCCAAGAGGGAGGGAGATCTCATGCTGAAAAAAATTTTGCCTATCGAGAAAGATCATCATGGAAAATGAATTCCAAACTATGAAGGACCAAATGTAGTGAAGAGAATTTTCTCAAGAAGAGCTTTGATCCTTACAAACATGGATGGTAAAAATTTACCACTCCTTGTGAACTCTAACACTGTCAAAAAATATTAGAGCAACTCATTAGGTTGAAAACCTGCAAAGGTGAGCTATGCAAAAGTTACGGTTACATGAAAAAGGAGAAATGAAAAAAGCTTGCTTGATTGAAAACCGAAAAAATGAGGTCTAGAAACAAGTTAGAGCAACTCACTGTTTGGAAACTCGAAGCAACGTTTGAGTTAAAGGCAAGGTCAAAGAAAAAAAAGCATTTGCAACTAACTTGAAGATGTGTGAAATTGGAGGGAACAAGTACTTTTGTGAAAATGCTCAATTGGTCTACATTTGTGATCTTTTGAAGCAACTTTGATAATAAATATTAAAAATCAAATGAAAAGTAGTTGAGAAACAAAAATTAGTCAAATATTAATTAAGAGATTAAAAATAAAAATTTTGAAAAATTAATAGATTAAAAATATATTTTATTTTAAAAATACTTTTATGTCATGCTTTAATGAAAACATTTGACGCTAAAAATAAAAAAATTAAACAGACAAATAGTTAAGGGATAAAAATTGATTAAATATTAATTGAAGAATTAAAAATAAAAATATAAAAAATTGAACCTAAATATAAAATATAAAATATAAATCACATTACTTTAAGTTTCACTTTTGTAAACGTTAATTTCTTAAAAATAAAATCATATGGACAAATCGATCTAAATTTGAATTAATAAAATACTCATATAAACATACACTAAATAATATTGTCTAATATTACTATTTTATATTAACATAAAATTATAATTACTTTTTTAAAAAGTTTTAGAATATGGTACACTAATCATTTTTATGTATCATATAATTATACAATTTTTTTATTTTTTAATATTTATAATAACCTCTTTTATAAGAGAACAAAATCATAACATAATATTTTTTAAAATAATTAAAAGATTAATATAATATATAAGTGAATATCAATATATATTTTTAAAATTAAAAAAATCAATATAAAAATAGATTTTAAAAAATGTGTAATTCCCAAACTACCGATATAATTTACTCTCATTTTTATTTAGGGCTATGTTCGTCATCATATGAGTTGTACATTAATTCAATTTCTCCTACCAACACGAGCCAACTATATATGATGATTAAGATCATTTCAATATACTCTAACCATCACTTTGTATCAAACATATAACTCATATATTTAAGAAGCTACTAAATAAAAAATAAAAAATAAAAAATAAAAAATAAAAAAGAAGATTGTAACTATCCTCGTCACTGAGATCCAAAGGTTGTTGGATTTTGTCTTGTGATTAAGTATCATATGTCTCGTTGTTGTCACTCTTTAAAAATCCTATGTTTATTATAGATTCGTGAAAAGCTAATTTACATAAAGAAGTCATTGCGTGCAGAATTGAAACAACTTAAAAAAAGAAGTTAGTTAATATTTTTATCTTTTTTAAATGAATTCCAAGTATTCACGCATTTATGAATTTAGACTTTGTAATGAAAATCAAACTATTGATAATTTAAATGTGTATTTTACGTTAAATTTATTAAAATAATATATGAATTGTCCTATCTTCATCAGACGATTTTAATAAATTCACTGTGTGAATGTTTGTTGTCCCTTATTGCAGGGAATCCTGATTCTAGTTGAGAGGTGCTAAAGCCACCATCTATGATTAAGAGATACTCAATTTTTTAAATAAATTATATAATTGTGTGGTAAAAATTTTATATATACTATTTTATGTTATTTTTATATATAAATTAAAATTAATATTTTTTTTATATTTTCTTTTATATACTTAAATAAAATGTGACATGTGTGAAAACTAAAATATATATATATATGTTTTCAAGTATAGAAAATAAAATGAAAAGCTTTTATAAAAGGTCAAATAATTAATTAAACTAAATAAATATTAACTTATGCAATGCAAAAGTTGCAATACTAAAAACTAAAAATTAATATATTAATAAAGAGTAAAATTACATTTAAGATATAACTTGAGATGATATTTTGTTAATAGTAGATGATAATATAGAATTAAATTGAATAAAGAATATAATATATTTTTTAAAATTTTATTAAAATTATATTATTCATTAAATGTAATAAAATATATTATTTTTAATTAGATTATGTTTCTATTTTTTTCATGTAATATATATTTACATTTTAAAATGATTATATATCATGAGACTGCTTATTTATCATTTCGCCTTTGGTCTATAAAACCTCAAGACTGACCTTATCCAAATTCATCTTATATTTTTATAAGAGCCTAGCATAGTTAGTTGTTCTAGGGGTAACTAATTTATTGGATCAGTTTTACAAACTATTTTTTAATATGAATATATTTTAAAATATATTATTGATATGATTCTATTTTAACTTGAGTCACAATTACTATTTTATTAAACCATTATTTTAAAACAAATCTATATTAATATTTTGTTTGTAAAAATATCCTAAATAGTTTAATCAACTAAGTCAAAACTTATTATTTAATTTAGTTTATGATCAAAATAGATCAATGTTAATAATATGTTTTAAAATAGATTCATTTTAAAATAATTTATAAAAATGACCTAAATAGATTAATTAACCTAGTGGTGCTCTACTACTCTTAGCCTACCTTTGATAGTTAAATTGCTCCAAAATAAAATTAAAAAATAGAGATTAATTAAAGAGCTAACAGTGTATAGATTTTCGCTGTGTTTATTACAATTGATTCAGTAAAAAAAATGAATTTTAACTCTCAAATATAAAGAAAGTCGTAAAAATGAACATGACATAACGTTTTGCAAGATTTTTCAATATATATATATATGTAATTGATTATTTGCTTTACATAATTAATTAAATATATAATAGGTTATGTATATTAATAATAATAATAATTAAAAGATGACATTAATAATATTAATAATAAAATAAAATAATTATCATAATAAAATAAAATAATAATAATAATAATAATAGTGATAAAATATAATAATAAGAAAAAAAATACTTTATATTTAATATTAATCTTTTATTTTTTATTTATTAAACAACTTTAATTTAAATATTTATTTTTTATTTTATATTATTTCTCTTTAACCAAAGAATCATTATTTTACTTTATTTTTCTTTTCTCACCTACCTACTCCCTTTATCTCTATTTCTTCCCTTCTTGCCAAACACAATAAAGTGTAAAGACATTTACACTATACACCTATAAGGTATGGTAGTACAAATGACTACAAGCTTGGACTCTTCAAGCATATATATGAAAGGGTTTGATTCATGACTAAGTAAATAAAGTAATATCTCTTAACTTATATGACTTTGAATTTAAATATAAACAAATAAATTGTCACATTTGATGGATTAAAATATATTTAAATTTAACCAATTTCATCCTATTTAATGATATCATTTCTAAAACACCATTCATTTAATTGTGATTTTATTTTGAATATTATTTTATTTACGATAGGCAATTTCCTCCTCTTATCTCACATTATGGAGTTGCCTTCAACTTCATTCTTGGAGTTACTATATCTCATAAGTATCCTAAAAGTGTAACACTCTTAAGAATCAACAACTCAACAACTCTCATTTTACTATACTTCATTTGTTAATACTTCACTCAACTATTTTGTTGATCATAATTCTGTTTTAGACATTGACAACTAGCTCTTACACCACTTATAACACTTAATTATTTTCAGGTGTGGAACTTTTAAGTAATTGACTACTGAAAATTATATGCATCTTATTGGTATACACAATACTAATTTAGGTGTGTATATGATTTATTCACATGTCCCTCCTGCTAGAAACTCGCTAAGAACTACTCCTTATTGGTGTTTCATCTCTTTTACATCAACACTCACCCTTGTTAGCATTCAAAATGTTACAAAAAAAATGCTTCATTTATATCCATAACTTTCATAAGTCAATGAATAAATACAACAAAAAAATCATATTTACTAAAGTGAAAAAATGGATCGCTAAAATTTTTAACAAGTAAAATAGAGGTTAGCCAAATTAATTATCGTTAATTTTAGAAACCATTATAGAGTATAGAGACTGATTTAGAAAGTGAATTAAAAATAAAAAATATAACCTTTATGTTATGATAAATATTTTATAATATAAATTTTATCAAAAATTTATCTTTGAAGTAAAAATTTAAAATATAAAACACTCCATGTTTAGTTTTTGGATAAAATTATTCTTTTAAAAATAAAATCATTCAAAATTATAACTAAACAAAACCAACCTAAATCTAAATTAATAAATACTCATCTAAATATACACTAAACAATGTTGTTTGATATTACTATTTCAAACTAGCATAAAATTACAATTACCGTCCTTTCTTAATTTTAATTATGACTATCGTTTGTCATCATGTGAATTGTACTATAATATATATCATCTCTTCTCAATTCACTAAAATGTCTTTTAATAAAGACAAAATCATAAAAAAAAAAAAACTACTAAACAGCAGAGCAAACAGTACCTAAAATGAATTGATCTTAACAATTGCCAACGGACATCATGAGATGGTTCTAATTAATCGATGATGCGTTACTGATGTTAAGCCCCGCCCTCGCTAATCATATTGATCCAACATAAAAACAAATAAATAGATTAATTAATAATGTATACATTTAGAGAATAATTAGTGTCGTGACTTTTAGGCTTTGACTATAACGATACTTTTCTCTGCAAATAAATAAATAGAAAGATTTATATCATTATTCAATCTCAAAGTAAAATTATTAACTTTTATAATAACTAATTCAAAGTTTATATATAAATTATTATTACTATTATTATTATTATTATTATTATTATTAGTATTATTATTATTAGTATTATTGTTATTATTATTATTATTATTATTATTATTAAAATAAGAAAATATTATGTACGTATGATGGCTAACTTGTTTAAATTACTCAATTATCTTTTGTTTTGTTTTTTATAATTAGTCATAATCATCGCAAGGTATAAAAGAACTCAAGTTAGGTTTTTCCTGAGGCAATTTCCTACTCCTATTTCACATTATCGAACATTATTTATTCCAATTTAAATTTCATTGTTAGAGTTACTATATGTTACAAGTTACCCTAAAAGCACCTTTTTTTAGATCGATAGTTGACGTAAGTCTGTGAAAAAATAAATACTACAAGAAAAATTGCATTTGCTAATACATTATCCGAGTTGGTTGGTCTTTATAACACTTACGACAAGAGAAGCTTGTTGTATTCAAGCTAAGGTGGAGATTGTTGAATTCAAGTAAAAGTAATTTAAATTTTAATTATTATTATTGGAGATTTTTAATTAACTAAAAATAATATTAAGATGTAATATATAAATAAGAGACAATTTTTATTTTATGAATTAATTTTTAGAGTTGAATAAAGTTTATAATTTATAATTTTAATATGGTATCAAAATTTATTTTAATAAATATTATAACATTTTTTATATCACTCGTTATCAAAATATTTAATCCTTGTCTCGTTTAAAAAAAGTGTGTTGAAGATTTTATATTAGCTAAATATATAATTAAATTAGTATATATAAATAAAAAAAACTCTTATTTTGTAAAATGATTTTGTAATATTGAATTATACTCATAATTCAAACTTCTAAAAATTAGATCTAATTCCAATCTGCCAAAATTATGTTTTTCCTTTGTTAATATTGTTTACTCCCATAAATGCATCCATATCCCCCGTTTTGGGATTAATAGAAAACGAGCAAAGATCCACAAATGTGGGTGAATATTGATTTTTAACCCACCCATGTTATTTATGCAATAACAGTGTCCAAAATGATAAAACTATTCACAATAAATTATTCAACAAAGTCATCACAAAGTTGAACCTTCATGGCTAACTTGGACTCGGTCCAATTGAAAATTCTGCTTTGTAGCATCGGTATGAAATGAATCCACACATAATAATTCGTTTTTCACATTTTTTATAACCTTCCATAATTTTTAATCAAAGGAAACTCGACTGCTTATTATGTCCAGCCTCCGGATTGAGACTCCATGGATTGATCATCTTGTCCAATCAATGCCAATAAACTTGGTTAAAACATTCATATGTCTTGCAGTGACTTTTGCTGAATGATTCTAAAATCTAATGGTTAAATATCTGTCGTCTGTAGGAATGAAAAGGAGCATGAAACATGTAGTCAACAAAAAGAGGATCAACAGGTTGGGAGCCTGATGCTGCTAAAATATTTGTGAAAATTCTCGTGTAAGCAGCACAGAAAAAAAGGAGTAAAATATAGTTTTTATCCTTTAAAATAACCAATTTTGATTGTGTTTACTATAACTATTTTACATTAATCATAGATTTTAAAGAAATACATATTTTTAGTGTAATTCAAGTTTGTTTTATTAGATAATAATGTAATACACTCGAGTTATACACATGTCAATAGTTCAGTTGTTACATCACAATTTAACAACACATAACTGACAATGTGGTCCAAAAACTATAAGTCTAAAATCAAAATTGATTAACTTTTTAAGGACAAAAACTATTTAAACCGAAAAAAGATATGATCATCTTTCCATCTTTGATACTAAATATGACTAAGTGACAACTTTGGCTAAGTTCATATCCACTATTGTTGTGTCCTATAAATTCATATTTGAATGCTGGAGTGAAACATCTGCCCATTAAAGTTTCTTTCACTCTTCCAACTCTAACTGTAAAAGTTACCTATAATATCTATTTACACTGTTTCTGACCAAATTTAGCCATCCAAGTTAGCCTAGATACAAGGAAACGAAGCCTTTGAGATCCTGGACCAGGTATAATATTGTAAATGTTCCCAACCTTTGAACATTTGGGATTGCCAGAACACCAGCCACCTGGGGTGAATAGTTGTTCCTTTTCCCTATGTAGTAATTTTTTATCAATCACATCCAAGACTGGATCATTGTGCTTAAATTTCCTAGCAAAGGCAGCATTGCTGGTAATCATCTTGTTTGTGTCATTGATGCTAAGGACATGAGGGTGCTGTTTGGGAGGATTGTCCCATGAAATATAATGCAAGTCACTGTTTACAACAGTTTTGGCTAGCTCTGGCTCATTGCATACAACGGTCTGAAAGTAGCCTTCAGGGGAGGAGATGAAATTAGTGTAGTACATAAGAAGGATCCTTGGTAGATTATCCCAACCCCATACAATATATTCTACAAATCCACGTGATAAAACCATCCATGCTGAACCTGCAATGTGGCAAACAAAAATGATTTAACAAAATATCACAAGGAAAAATGTAAGGCAAACAAAAACAAGGACATGTTTGATTCTTTTTTCATTCTTTGGCTCTAAAAACGGTTTTCTAAAGCAATTTCATGCTATGTAATAATCAATTTCTCATCCAAAAAAAGTGTTACAAAAACCAAAAAACAGAAATAATTTAGAGATGTTTTCTCATCTTCTGTTTTCATCTTGTTCAACCTCTCCCTCAATTCCACATTGGCACACTCTGTTTTGTGCCTTACACCACCCTCCACCAGTTATCTGAACAACCTTTTTTAGTTACATTTTGAAAACTAAAAACAGATTTTGAAAATGGAAATCAAACGTACCCTAAGTCTTTTTAAAAATGGCTATTTGACATCATGTTTTACACATGAAAAACTAGAAATTCTGATGCGGTTGCTCAAGAATGAAAAGTTAGTCCTGTAGTTCCAATGTATTCAGTCTCAAAAATATGTAAGCTACTCAGTCATAACTGACACATAAGACTAGTCTAAAACTTTTAATTTCAACATTTAGTAAGGCTAAACAGAAAATTACATTAGCTGCATATGCTTGGCTTGGTTCTCCTAGACTATTCTCCAAAGTGAACCGTTTGAATAGTGATGAACTAATAACCTATTTTAAGTATGCAGAAATGAAGGTGAGAAGGGACAAACTCACCAGTAAATAGTTTAAATGCTGTTGGCAAAGTTCTCTTAGGACCAACCCAGAAAACATCAGACTTGTTTGTCCTATAAAGGCCTGGGTCTATAATTAAAGGCATTGCCCGTTTTTCCCTGCATAGTATGGGACAATTCGATATGAGCATATCAAGATTGCATATGTCAAGGGAATTCGACAATTTGTCCTTATGTACACAACTACATACAAAAATTGATTATGTGATGGAGAGGGGGAGAAAATGAAACTTACAGCTTCCATCCCAAACGACTTGTGTGCTCAATGAAGTTAAGGCTTCTGTCTAAATCAGAAAATGTATATAGAAGATCTGCACAAGCACATACTCATTAGTCTAAGTGTCTTACTATATTCATAAATACGATTGGTCTATGTGATGTAATACATATTCGATATGGCAACATGATTATTAAAAAATATATGTATAAAAATTCATAAAACATAAATACATATAATTACAATTCTGCAAATCTAAATTAAGAACATACTACTTGGACATTATTAAAATCAAAATGAAAATTACAAACCATTGTTATCGTAAATCACTTCCTATAGTCTACAAATAAGAATAGTTTTTATCTCATTCCTCTTTTGAAATCATGCATAAAAAAGATATTTATTTTGTAGTTCATTAAGAAATGATGTTTCTATGTTTCTATATTATACATGTTTTTATGTCTCACATATAGCCATATTAGATTTTCAAAAAGTTTTTTAGAACTTTGGATAATTCACAGATATGTGTCAGTGAAATATACTACAGTATCAATATCAGTTACTTATCAGATACATGTACGTTAAGCAAATGAAAGTATCAGTGCTTCATAGGAGTCTAACAATCATGAGCAAAAATAGTTGCAACCACATACAGTTTGAATCAGAACAAAAAGCAAATTGAAACAATCACATAGATAAGAAACTAACCATCCTGAGTCACAAGGGGATAATCTGAAGCACTAAGGTTAATAAACCAATCCCAGTCTTCAGTTCTCTTGAGCAGAATGGCACAAGCATGAAGAGTGTGAGCAATCATGGTTGGTCCTCTGTAAGTGACCAAATTGGCTTTCTGAATCATGAAAACATTTCCAACCTGAGCGAAGACAGGCTGTTTCTCAATTCTAGAAGCAAGCTCCAACCTCACTTCTAGTGGTGACTCAAGGTCCAAATGAACAATATAATGGTTCAGTGGATGGTAAAGGGCTAGAAGAGTTCTCCAAAGCTTCTCCAAATCATCTTTTGAGCCAGAAATCAAATAAGCAAAACGAGGAATTGCAGGAGTAGCAGGAGCTGGAGCAGTAGCAGAAATCTCTGTCTCCACAAAAACTGGAGCAGTTTGGTTCATGGCTAGTCGAGATGGGAGAAAGAATAGTATTGAATTGAAGCTGTGAATTGAAGAGACAAGCCCCATGTTGAAGCACGTGGCAAGGAAGAACATGAACACAATTGAGATCATAATGAGAGGAAATTGCCATTTCTTCTCCATGCTAAAGGACCCCATCGTTGAGACTTATCATGGGTTCTTATTCAGTTCTCTCTTTCCATAAAATTCACCACTTAGCAGCCACTGAAACAGCCATATTTGGAATATCTTAATATATCTTCTCTATACACTCTGCCTTTGAATAGTGTCTGTCCGTTGAATCAACATAAGTATTCAACTCAAGAAGTGAATATTGACATTCATTGTTTTCATAAACAAAGAAATTGTAGTTTCCAAAATCAAACATGATAAGCACCAATAAATAAAAAAAGACATTTTAAATGACCAAAATTTGCCAACACATGTGTAAGCATGTGTTGTGATTCGATGTCAGTACGTGTTTCCCATCAGAAAGGGACAAATCTGGAGCATAAAAGATATCGAAAAATGGCAAAAGAATAAAATACTGCAGGAAATCAAAACACTATTGTACTTATTCTTGTCAACGAGGTGTTAAAAAAAGGATAAAAGAAACTGTCCAAATGGAATTAGTGATTGTAATATAATAGAAAGAAAAACAAGGATCTAGAACAAATCGTTCGGATAAAATCAAGACCGGTTCAGCAAGCAGCGACAAACAAATTTGATTCCTAACTGTGTTTTCAAAAGGGTTTTGGAAAGAACAATGAATATGCAATTGTGTACCTGAAAGATGGTTTGGAAAGAAAATTATCATCAGAAACGGCAAAATGGACAAAACACCCAGATAAAACATTCAACTTTTGGTTTTCTTTTTTGTTTTGTTGAAACACAAACAACAGAAAACAAAACATAAGACAGTAGAAACTGCATGGTGATATAAACACAAGGCTGAATGTTAAGCTCAAATATGCATGAAACAAAGTGTCAATCATAGGATTTATCACAATCTATATTTATATAACATTGATCAATATACAACTGAAGGAAACATGAGACACGAACCTGTATCTGTAGGTGGACAACAGAACAAGGAATCATGGGATAGTATAAAACTCTAAGATTCAGATAGGGATTTAATGATTTATTGGAATGAAAAGTGGATTTCTTTTGTTTTAAGGAGGACGTTAGTTTGTGGCCTGTTTCATGATTATTTATAAGTGTATAAGTATAAGAAACTCAGAAAGTGGTCCTATTTGAGCTTTAGGCATTTCTGTTAAAGGCATTAGACAAGATGCATGCTAACTACAATTCAAGCAATATAATTAACGTTTTCTCGTAAGTTTAATTTGCTTAATCAATCAGAAATTATAGGTGACACGATTTCTTTTAAGACAATTATCATAAAAATCAATAAAATTATAATTATAATATATATATATATATATATATATATATATATATATATATATATATATATATATATATATATATTAATTTGAGATTCAATTATGGTATAAAATTCTATACATTATGGCAAGGATGGATCAATTTTTATACACGTGAGAAAAAAATTAAAAATAAAAATAAAATTAAAAATTATTAATAAAAAAAAGATAAACAAAAAGATAGAGTATTAAAATGATATTTGTTTAACTTTTTTCTAATTGTGTATTCTATTTCTAATTTTTGCATCAAATCAATAATAAATATTTTATGAAACTTATTATTTATTAAAAAATTATTTATTAAGATTATATTTGGTCAAATTAGTCGATAAACTAGTTGAAACTAATAAGTTAATTGAAGCTCATAAATTAGGTAAAAGGCTAGAAATTTATAAGTTAATTAATTAAATTTAAAATATTTGGTAAAATAACTGAAAAGTTAGTTAATAAATATAAAGTGACATAAAAATATAATTAATTATTTGATTAAAAAAGGTAAAAAAAATTAAAATAAATTAATGAGGATAAAGATGAAAAAGAAAAAAACTTAATAATCTATGTGCCAACATATTTTTATAAGTTATTTAAAATAATTTATAAAAATACACTATAAACTACTAAAATAAACTTATTTGTCAAATCAAACTTATTTAGTCAAACTAATATATAAATTAGTTAAATAAGTTTATAAATTTGAATGTCTTATTAAACATACTCTAAAAGTTAAATATTTAAATAATTATATAAAAAACATACCCCTCCTTTAATACAATTCTAAATTAGTCCGTGTATTATGAGTATTAAGATATAATTCAAATGTTTAAATTAAAATTTCTATGATATTATTTTTAATATGTTGTTTAAATTTAAAGATATTATTTATAAATTAGATATATGTTTCTTCTTTTAAGATTAATATGTTAGATAAAATGAGAAGAAAAATTTAACTGGAAGAAAAGGTCATTACCTCAAATGAGAGAAAAAATCATATAAAAAAAATTATCAAATTTATTTAAAAAATTTGTGATAAAATTATAGACATAACATTAAATAAAATTATGTTGTAAATGTATATATGAAAAAGCAACTACTTTAAAATAAATTTATGTGTTATTTATATATATATATATAGTATTACTATTTTGTTTAATGTCTCATCATGTCTTATGCGTGAATATATTTTTCAACAATGGGTAGATATGCCGTTCACTTCTTTCATTATATATGCGTGCTTGGTTTCTTATAAATGTTTGGGAAAATGTTAATTAACACGAAACACTTCATCAAATCTGCATGATTTGTGTTTTCTGTCGAAACTTATTTTTTTATAGTATTTTTTATTTTTAATCAATATCTTAAGAAAAAAGTGTTAATTCACGATGCAGTGTTAATATGTTTATGTAGTGAGGAAAAATATTTCTTTGATGGCAAGTGACACGGGAAAATGGTCAAGAAAACAAAAATGAAATGTGTTTTTTCCATCATACATATAAAAATATATCATATTTAGCTTTAAGCAATTAAAAATAAAAATATTAACATCAATCTTTAGGATTGATTTTAAACATCTAAAAGTAATGTTTTTTATTAAAAAAAATATTTATTAATTAAAAATACAAAATTTTTCAATAAAAATTTATCTCTTTCATATACTTGAAATTAATTTTAAGAACTGATATTCACAAAAATGAATTAAAAATATTTAATAAGATTTGCTAAATACTATTTAACTAATATTTTTAAAACATTTTTTGACAAAACATTTTCAATATTCAGAATTGTCTTCAATTCTAATAAGTAAAAAATATTACAAAATGTTTTAAATGAACAATACACTTAACTGAATCGTAAATATTAAGAAAGCTCTGTTTTTAGTATTAGCTCAGCATGAGATAATTAGAGGAGTAAGGAGCTCAAAAGTTGTGAATCCCATCTATGATCATTGACTATAAGTTACATTTGGTAAACTGAAAATATCATTAATAGAAAAAATTTTACATTATTAATTAATTAAAAATTATTATTGATATAATTTTTAAATATAAAAAAATATCATATATAATAATATAAAAAATTACACTTTAATATATAATTTTTATTTTTTTTATTTTGTATATATAATGATCACACAAGAATTAAAACTTAAACTCCTAATAAATTTGATGGGTGTTGAAAACCAAACAAATTAAGACACGCCATGGTTCCTCTTTTCAAAGCATGCTTATTCTAAATTTTGACACCTAAGGAGTTAGATCAATGTACAAATTTGATTCCATTTGCGGGAAATTTGTCAGTGTATCATTTTGTCAAAAGGAACATTCATGAAAATTTAAAACAAAACAGAAAACGTTCAGATGATGAACTCATCAAGGGTCCCTTGATGCATTGCATTATAGCACCTTGACGAACAACCCACTAAAAATAATAATCTGACATATAATAATTGATGATGAAGAAGGACCAAACATTTGTTTAAGCTTTACCCTTTTCACTTTTGCACGTTTGAGCTCATATTCTGCAAATTGATGAGATCGACCTAACTATTTAATTGTTAAATGGTTGTTGGAAACTACTTCATTGACAAGACTTATCTTAACCTAATTTATTCATATAGAAAATGATTTTTTTTACAGTATTTATATATAAAATCATTATCTCTCCGAATAAGTGAAATTTTCTGAGACTCAAATGTTATTTTGCTTATCATTGTTGTGCCACATGGTGTACTCTTTTGTGCGGGTGTCACTTTCGTCGATTATATCAATATCAAAATATTAATACACTAAGATTTTGATAGAATTAATTGATTTTGCAAGAATAAATGTTTTGGAATTAAAAGTAAATTTAGAATAATTTATTTTATTAAATGATAAAGTAAAAGTATTTTTGAAGTGTAAATATTAATATTTTGATGTAATGTATTATTTTTTATTTTTTTTATATTATAGCTTAATTTCGATGTATTATTGATATAAATTTTTATACACTATCATTCAATTCTATGATGATATATAATATTTATTGACTTTAACTATATTAAATAAATATTTTTTAAATATATAAATATAATAATTAAAATTTATAATAATTAAAT
>JAMLFT010000127.1:0-56553 GCA_026544285.1 Pachyrhizus erosus | reverse complement strand
AGAACATGTATTCTGAGAATTTTATGTGATTTGAAATATAAAATACAAGAAAGTGCGATGAGATACATTCAATCCCACTTCTCATCATTGACATTTTATAAATCAACTCTTGGTTAATCATATTTTGTTTATTTTAAAATTATTTTGAAAACCCCTTTTCCCAAATTTAGATTAAACTATTGTTCATTTGGCTTAAGACTCAGAGAGCTTTAAATCATAAGAAAATTTACCAAAACTGTTCCCTGTGGATATGACATTCGTACCTGAAAAGGTACTATATTA
This sequence comes from Pachyrhizus erosus, assembly GCA_026544285.1. Taxonomy (NCBI): domain Eukaryota; kingdom Viridiplantae; phylum Streptophyta; class Magnoliopsida; order Fabales; family Fabaceae; genus Pachyrhizus; species Pachyrhizus erosus. The sequence goes on along the minus strand of JAMLFT010000127.1, from coordinate 56,271 downwards.
CAATCAAATCGGTACACTTGCCGAATCAAAGAAAAATAACTAACAGTGATTGAGATTGAAGAAATAAAAAGGAAGAGGAGGGAGGTGGGTCGCAAGAGTTGGAGGAGAAAGGAGGCTCGAGGGAGAGGAAAAAAAAGGGAAACTGACTGGCGAGGCAAGGGGGCGATGTGGCCCATTCATGTCCAAGCGTTCCGTCGTGGTTAAATCATCTTTAAGTGATTCCAAAAGTCATTAGTTATTTAACATATAGGGCAAAAACTAATAAAAAACATGTACTATATTTGATCATCTTTCTCCTTGTTATCTAATATTTACTTTATCAGGGAAAATAACACAATTATGCTCAACTTTATCATGGTCATGCTAATCCAATATGGTTGTACTCCTTATATAGGGTATAAAATAAAGGTCTGAGCACAACCATGCTTCCTGGAACATGATCATGCTTGTATTCTACAAATAAAAACATGCAATTTTGCAAATATAGAGGCCTTTCATGTCCTCCTACATCACTTTTACACAACTTGAGAACATATAATCATATATATATAAACTAAACATAAAGAATCTTTTCCATAAATTAACAACCATATAATTAAATACCAAAATCCTCTTTGAATCACATATGAGCATACTCATTAAATTCCCAAAATAAGAGACATAAATGGGAAAAACATTTAGTACAACTAAACACTCAAATTTTGCAATTGATGAAAAAAATTAAAATATTTTGGAGTATTCACAACTTGTCCAATCAAATTAAAAACATAATTATAATAATTAAAACGTAAACGTACACTACTAATTTGGGGTTTAGGATCAACCCCATTACTCACCACCAAACATTCATTCTAACATTTTCTAATCCTTAACCTTGACAAAATAGGTAGGACGAAAAGATAAAAGCAAAGTAACATAAACCACAAAGGTAAGGCTTTGGAAGGGTGGAAAAAACACTTAACTGATAAAGTATGAAAATGACTTCAGAGGCTTAGGCCTTCGATCTCTATCTTTTTCTTTTCTTCCCCTTCCCTTTTGTTTGAGTATTTGACAAGCATACAAATTTGCATAAATAGTAAAATGAAAAGCCAGTATCATTTTACAAGAGACTTGCAAAATATTTGACGAATTTCACAAAATTACTAAGCTAAAGAATATCATAAAGGTAATAAAATACAAACTTCTTTTTATTGATGTTTTGAGGCTTAAAACTAGAACAAGTAAATAAATGGATTTAACATACTCTTACTATAATTTTGTAGTTAAAACAAAGGGTTTCAGATGATAAAGATATTGTTAGCGTTAAACTCCACAAAATGTCATTTTTTTTTACTTAAATGTGCAATACATATGCCATTTGAGCTTTAGTATTAAAATTGATCAACAAATATTTTCTTAAGTCTGTGTGTAAAAAGTCTTATTTTCATTATTAAGTCCTAATTCCTCAAAAACATAATAAAGTAACTTGTTTACATCTAATGACTCAAGATAATAAATGAACTAAGTTTCATTCCTAGATACAAACCTCATTAAGTATTTTGCTTCAATTTAAGACAAAAAAAAAATGTTTTCCAATCACAATTACGTCAAATAAACAAGTCATGAAATTGATCACTCCACAACAAACATTAAATATAAAAGCAAATACTAACATTGAAGATAAACTACATACATATATATATATATATAACATAAAATACAAAAAAGTTTAAGTTTGGTTAAATCTAACCCTAACAATGAAAAGAATTAGCTACTTATAATCACGAGTGGCACCAAAATACATGGATAAATGGATAAGATACTATAATGGAACTAAGAGAAAGCTTTTACACTAATTGGAATGATGAACTTATGCCAAGTACCAAATTTATGTCTAAATGATAGTCAACCCCTTATATTCATGAACAAAGTTCATATTTTAAGTAACCATTTGCTTAGTCATCTAAACTTGCTTAGCAAATTTACAAAAATACTAAGTATAAAAATTGGATCTCACTCAACCTCATTTTTGCTTAGCCTCCTATCCTTGCTTAGCCAAACATCCAAAAATTTGCTTTTCACCAATTGGCTAATTCGCTTCGGCAACTATTGTGGTTAAAGGTAATTGTTCACAAACTTTATTGTCTTATAGATAGATGTACAATATAAACTCAGGTTTAAAGTTTCAAGGTATATAAATGGTAGAGAGCTTTGAATTATAATTAAGAGAAAATTTTCAAATAACTTGAAAACAAGAAAATGTTTGTTTGCACATGTGTGTTCTCTTCTTTTAAACTTTTGCAACTTCATTATATATAAGCAATTTCAAAATAATAACCATTGTGGCTAATGAAGCTATTGTCACTAACTTTTCACATTGATATGATAAAGTAAATTATTGATATTTTTATTTTTACACTCCATATATTGTATACATGAGTATATATGCTTTTGTGCAATCAAATACTCTATTACTAACTTTTGACCTATCTTTTTATGAAATAGTTTTTTTATTGACCTCTTTCTCTTTCATATTTTTTGAATGATCATACAAAAAGTTTTCGTTTATACTTTATAAGATGAAACAAACATAATAAATAAAATATTTAGCATTAAATATTTTCATATACATACATACCCAACATGCGAGGTATCATTTGTTGAATCAGACAAAACCAAACATATGCTTTCGTCTAAAAGCACCAAGACACCATTTTAAAAACTTCATATTTTGTTTGCTTAAATCAAAACATCAAAGAATACTAATTTATCTAACTTAACGCTTTCAACAAAATTAAAAGAACTAGTTCATAGTATATTGTAGCTAGTTTATTTTAAACTTCTTTGCTACTACATCAAACGTGATTGTCATTATATCATAACGATAAAAATTAAATTAAAAGAAAAAAGAAACATGATTTTTTTTTATTAAAGAGAAACTCAACTTTAAGCAATGAGTAGATGGTTGTCATTATATAGGTGCGTGGTGCTATGGTCCGGTGATATTTTATTGTAAAGAAACAAACAAATTTAATTAATATTATTATAGATCAATCAATTTTTGTTCAGCACACTTTGTAAATCTTTTACAATCTTTTATCCGAATTTAATCTAAAAAAATAAAAATCGGACAATATCAATCAAATCTATATAGTAAAACATCGGAATTCAGCAAAAAAATAGTTAAACATCGGACCAACTTAGATTAAATTTAAAACTAAATTAATTTGATCTAAATTCTAAATTTCAATTTACGATCATGAAAAAATTATTTTTTTTTCTAGAATTTTATGGAAATCAAACCACAAACCCCCTTATGAATAATTTCTAACCAGAAAAACGCGGCGAAAAACAAAAATAAAATAAAAAAAAGAGTTATTGATGTTGTTGTTGTTGTCAATATTAAATTAACGCCGTTGGGATTATTTGGGTTGACAATCACAGACGATTGGGATTGTATTAACACTTTTTCTGTTTTATTCTCGTATGCCTTTCATGTGTAGCCTTCGAACGAATCGTTTCCGATAAGGCTAGCATTCTTTAAAACCCACCCAATTAGACAACGCCACGTGGAAGTTTCGGATGGCTCTTAAACATGTCAGCAAATTAAAACGAAGCATCGCATACCATATCCCTCTAAAACAGAAACTCAAACTCAACCGTTCTTCACACACACTTAGCGTGATACCTAGGACGTTGTCGTTTCAAGACTCGAGTTGCCTTAACGTAACTGCAAACCGCAACGACTTCAATGCCATGGTGAGGAGGAAGGAGTGAGAGAAAGTACTCTAAAAAGCAGTGCCGTATATCAAAAACGACAACAAAATGGAGTGCGTTGCAGCGAGAAACTTGGCGGCAATGGGGTTTTGCGTGAGTCCTTCGTCGAGGTTGAGGTTGCGGAGGAAGAAGCTGTGGATAAGACGAACCGCGTCGTCGTGCGGCCACGGCGTGCGGTGGCGTTCACGGTGGTTGACGGTGGAGGCGAAAGCAGGGAGCGAGAGTTGCGTGGCTACCAAAGAGGACTTCGCCGACGAGGAAGATTACGTGAAGGCCGGTGGCTCGGAACTCGTTTTCGTCCAAATGCAACAGAATAAAGCCATGGAAATGCAATCCAAGCTTGCGGATAAGGTTTTTCGTTCTCGCTTATATTTCTTGGATTTTGATTCTTGTTATTGTGTGTTGAATGTAGAGCTTCGTTATGATCGGTCTTGAAACTTGAAAGATTCATGAGTTTCGTACTATCTTTTTTATTTCTTTGGCTGAAAATTTAGTGGATAATGTTTTAAGCTTTTTTTTTGTTTTTTTCGCTTTTAAGTTACTGTAGGTGCTTATGTTGTTTGAGCAGTAATGTTCTTGATGCTCTATGTATCAGATACTATATATCAAATACGGCAATACAATTATTTTAAAAATATACAGATTACAATATCTTTAAGATGTAAGATTATCTTGAAATGAGTAAAACTTCATAAAACATAAATATTAAGTATATAATTATAATTATAAAAATCCAAGAATGTAATTTTTTAATATTACTAAAATTTAAAAAATTATAAATCACTGTAATCATAAATTTACTTATTATTATCACTCATACTTTTTTCTTAAAATCATCTATAGAAAAGATAATTTCTATTTTTGATTCATCAAAAAAACAATATTTCTATTGTTTTATATTATATATGCTTCTATGTCTAGTATATTTATATTGAATTTTTATTTTTATATATATTTTTTCAAAAGCTTGAATACTTCACTGATATGTATGGAAGTAAGTATCTTAGAGTATTGACATGGATACAGTCATACAGATACACGAAGCAAATTAAGTGCTTCATAGGTCATCTTGAGAAGCTGATGATAAAAATTGATTGAGTTTTTTTTTTCTTCTCTTTCTGAGGAATTGCGTTACATTTCTTTAGTACATATTGATATTTGAGTCGTGGGGATGAAGTTGAGGTGTGAGGGTTTGGCTGGGATGAACTTTTTGTTTGGTGATAGTAAAGCCAGTTTTTAAGTGTCATGCACTGATGGACCGGTTTTGATGGTTGCAGAGATGCTTAACTATATTGTGTTTTGAATTTCTGTTTTCTTACTGAGAACCTATTGTTAACCACTCTTGCAGTTACCACCCATAGGAGATGATATACTGGATCTAGTTGTGATTGGTTGTGGTCCGGCTGGTCTTGCTCTGGCTGCTGAATCAGCCAAGTTAGGACTAAAAGTTGGGCTTATTGGTCCGGATCTCCCTTTTACAAATAATTATGGTGTATGGGAGGATGAATTTAAAGGTATTGTTCTTGCTGCATCATTCTGCTGATATCATCTTTACATCAGATATGCTATATATTATGGCTAGGGCCAAAATGCCACGTGGTCATGTGGGTAAATAAGTGAGGTAACAGTTAACAACAATAGATGCGATAAAAAAACAAAAATTCTCATAAATATTTTTTACATTCCTTTTGATAATTTCCTATGATGTCCTTATTGGTTTAGAAACCGTACAATTTATTCTCTTCCAGTGGCTATTTTCTTTTCATGTTGAACCATTGTAATCAATTTTTTTTTTTCATCTTTTACACAAAAGGTGTTATACCAATATCTCTGTTATAATTATTCCGTATCCCATTCCTTCTTATGCTGTCTCACATCCATTTAATATTCTGATTTTTAATGTTATCACTTTTTTCTTATATCTCTTCAAAACTCAACATTGACTATCATATAATATAACTGGTTGTATAGTAATATGATAAAACTTCCCTTTGAACTTAATTAGTACTTTGTGGTTGAAAATAATCTTTGATGTCTTTCTTTCTTTTAATCACTAAATTTGTATCATGTACGTACAACTTTATTAATTTTCCCATTTATTTTATTTAATACTATTGATCCCATAGACTTAAACTTAGAAACATGTGGTATGACATCTTCTATTGTTACCTCCAAAGCATTTTCCTTTTGTATCTTGCTAAAATTATAATGCATGTATTCTTACTTACTCATACACAAGTGAAATTCTTTGATTCTTAAATCTCAGAGCTCAAGTTTAGAGTTGTCATTTTTCCTTGAACCCTTAATAAAAACTATATCATCTGCAAACAGCATACACTTAGGGATAATCTTTTGAGCAAACTATTTTAATAGTAATTCTATGAATGTAAATAATACATGCTTTACAAATTTCATTTAGGTGGATAACTTTTGTATACGCTCATATGAAAAGAAAATAAGAAGGTAAAATATGTTGAGCTTTTCCATAAGCTTAAGTGCTTATAAATTCTGATGAACAATAAACTCTGATATTTTGTAATTTTTTTAATTTGGAGTTTTGACATTTTGACCTTAAAAGCAAGATTTCTTTTTGACAAATGCATACGTGCTTAGTTGATATTATGCATTGTTAAACATAATTCATTATAATTTCAGATCTCGGACTTGAAGGTTGCATTGAGCATGTTTGGAAGGATACCATAGTCTATCTCGACAATAAGGACCCTATTTTTATTGGACGTTCCTATGGACGTGTCAGTCGGCATCTGCTTCATGAGGAATTGTTAAGAAGGTACAACCGTCCGTCCAACTGTAGGTGATATATTTACTATCACTGTTATTTCTACTAATTGTAATTTAATTTCCTAAGAACAATTATTTTATTTACTTTTGTAGATTTTTGATTCATATTAATTTTCCCTAGGTGTGTCGAGTCAGGTGTCTCGTATCTTAGCTCGAGAGTAGAGAGTATTATTGAGGCGAGCAATGGTCATAGTCATGTTGTCTGTGAATATGATACTGTTGTGCCCTGCAGGTATGACAACTCACATGCTTTTAAAATTTTTATCCATTTATCTATTATATATGGAAACTTCTGACATGTTATTATAGGCTTGTTACTGTTGCATCAGGGGCTGCTTCAGGGAAACTGTTGCAATATGAGGTCGGGGGTCCAAAGGTGTCTGTACAAACAGCTTATGGTGTGGAAGTTGAGGTTGGAGGCTGGCTCTATGTTTCTGTTTCTAAGTTTACTACTAAGTATTTAGTTTATAGATTGATGCTAGTATCATTAAAAATATCTTGCATAATAACATTTATTGTGAAAATCCTTTCTCATATTTCCTGAAGGTCCACATTTCTTCTCTCCTGCATCTTTTTAAATGTGCGACCTAGGAAAATCACTTGTTTTGGGTAGTTAATATGATCGAATTGTTATTATTGCGTATAACGGAGGAAGTCTGGTGACAAGCTACTGTTTTCATTTCTTTGACTATTTGGTGTAGATACATTTTCATAGGTCTGTTTAAATCAGACCAAAATTGGTGCTTCTTTTTGTCGTACTTTTTTAATACCATTAAATCAATTAATATAGGTCTGTTTAAAGCAAATTAATTATTGGAGCTTATTTGCAAACTGCAAAATGACAATATAAAAAATAACTAACATTTTTTGGCAAACAAATCAAGAGGGATTGTTCCTAGGTCAGGTAGTATTTAAATATTATTGTCTCTCTATCGTGTTTATATTTTTATTAAAAAAATTTAAATACATACGATGTGATAGCTTGTAAATAATGACATTTTTTTTGTTACAATATCAGGTGGAAAACAATCCTTATGATCCAAATCTGATGGTATTCATGGATTACAGAGACTACATGAAGCAAAATGTTCAATGTCCAGAAGCAAATTATCCTACATTTCTTTATGCAATGCCTATGTCCCGTACAAGAGTGTTCTTTGAGGTTTGCTCCATGTTTTTAAGTTTAGTGTTTTACATTACGTGTTGCAGTTCTGTTAACACTTAATGTAAAAATGCCAATTGCAGGAAACTTGTTTAGCTTCAAAAGATGCCATGCCTTTTGATTTACTAAAGAAGAAGCTCTTTTCGAGATTAAATACAATGGGGATCAGAATTATGAAAACTTATGAAGAGGTAAGGTACTGGAAATGCTAGGTTTGATTGTTGATTATATATATATATATATCTGTATCTATCTATATAAGAACAGTTTTGGAGTTGAAATCCTGTTCTCCACTTCTTAACTATGTTATCCTCAACCTCAGTTTTCAGCTCCCCTTGAGCTTTACATTATAATGTTTAAATAATAATATGATAAGTTCCAAGTTCTTCTAGTGCATCTAAGCATATCTCTTACTTCTGTCTCTGAATTTTGAGTGCACAAAAGAAATTACCATGCATCTATAAAATTTTATGTAGGAGTGGTCTTATATCCCAGTTGGTGGATCCTTACCAAACACAGAGCAAAAGAACCTTGCATTCGGTGCAGCTGCTAGCATGGTGCATCCAGCCACAGGCATGACTTCATCGCATTTTTATTTAATGGATATGCTTAATTTAGTTTTTTGCCTCTCAGTATCAGTTTTTATCCAATAGGCTACTCGGTTGTGAGATCTTTGTCAGAAGCTCCTAAATATGCTTCAGTGATTGCTACTATTTTGAAAGATGGCCATGCCAAAGACATTATTACTCATGAAAGAAGAAAGGAGAATCTATCTATGCAAGGTAATCAAGTATAATCATTATTAGAGCCTTAGACAAAAAAGTTACTCGGTTTCTCTAAAATGTGTAAACTATACTTATTTTGTTTCTTTTCTCAAGCAGTTACTGTTTGAAACAAAATTGCAAATAATTTTTAGATATAGATTTTATCTATATTACCAAAATTTTGAGAACTGAAACTTTCATAATGGCAACGTAAGGTCTTTTTACCAGTATATGCATTTGAATTTTCTTTTTCTTTCAGCTTGGAATACACTTTGGCCACAAGAAAGGAAACGGCAGAGAGCATTCTTTCTTTTTGGATTAGCACTAATTCTGCAGCTGGACATTGAGGGCATTAGAACATTCTTTCGTACTTTCTTCTGCTTACCTGATTGGTATGGTCTATTTTCTCTCATGTATATGGTTGGTGTTTTGGAATTTGCCTTATAAAGTTTTCCAAGTATGACATGACTAGGATCTCATGCTGAATTTTTAAGGAGATCTATATAAAAGAAATTCCTAAGGCCTATATAACCTCTTTGGATCTTCAGAATGATCTAAAAGTGTGGACAAAGATGACCAAAGATATAAAGAAGGTAGCAAAAGAGACTCACGGTGAAACAAGAGATTGGGAACTTAAGAGGAAAGAATCTTGGTTTTGGACCGCAAATGTGAGATAAGTTAATGTTAAAAGGAAATGTTATGAAAAATGGGGGAGGGGGGTGGTCCTTATGTAAGAATGCTGAAAATTGGAGAGAATATAAGGTATCTAACAAGATAAGTTTTAATCCAATCAAATGTTGGTATGCATTAGATAATACTATTGTGTTATCATATTTTGTATTTGATATGGACTAGATATTGACATGTGGTGGTGGTGGTGGTGATGGGGTTGTGGAGGCAACAACAATATGATGATGACAACAATGATGATAGTGGCGATGACAAAAATGGTAATAGTGATGATAGCAATGGTGACAACTATTGTGGTGGTGATATGGCGGTGGTATAGTGGTGGGGATGGTGACAGTGATTGGTTAGTAGTGAGAGTGATGGGAAAGAGAGAGATAAGCGAGTGACTATCCTATCTTGTTCTTTCTAATCTAGTTTCCTTCTTAAAATAAGAAATACATTGCACCAATAAGATAAGATAGACAAGAAGATAAGCAAATTATATCCTATTGGTGCACCAAACAATTAATTATAGTAAGATAGGATAACTATCATGTTCTATCATATCTTGATCACCAAACAATGCCCTTAGACATCAAAGAGGGACAAAAATATTTACAGGCTTGCTAAATGTAGGGAACAAGGACAAGAGATTTGAAACAAGTGAAATACATCTAAAATGAAGAAGTTAACTTCTTTGCTTATGAAAGAAGATATTAGGAGAGATGGAAGAATTACTTTCACATGCTAATGATGCTATGTAATTAAGGACATGAGTTTTTATTTCACTAATAAGCTACACACGATAAATGAGGACCAAAGTTATTTCTTCTACTATAGAATTTCCAGGGGCATGGTAAAAAGAAAAAGCATTGAAGAGGACAAATTATGTCAAAGCAGTTGGGCAGGATAATAAACATACTGAGATATGAAAGTTGTAAGGGCATTGATTTTATTAATTTGTATCACCCAAATTACATTCTTTAATCAAGATTTTATAAGGAAACAACTAACCTTAAAATAAGGAAACTATGCCTCAATAAAAAAAAAGGAAAAGATAAAAAGAAAAAAATGATTAAGATCAAATAAGATACTAATAGATCCCCTAAGATGTTTTTGTTGTTTACAACACTTCTCCTTATGTTTGGTAAATAAATATCAATAATTCCTACTTGCCTATAAGCTCTTGGAATCTACTAGTAGGAAGTTTCTTAGTAAAGACATTAGCCACTGTCCAATATTTCTTAGATAAAAGTGCCTATTTTTCTTTGTGTTTGGTCTTATCATGTTGAACTGGATTGTGAGCAATGCTAATGGCTGACATATTGTCACAAAATAACTTTATAGGGATCTCAAACCTAATCTTCTTGAGATCATTAAGAATGATCTTTATCCATAGTTCTTCAAATTGTGCTATAGCTTGAAACTTAGCTTTTGTGCTAGAATGAGCTACTATGTTTTGCTTCTTGTTCCTCCAAGTCAGTAAGTTTCCTCCTAGAAACATACAATACCTTGAAGTGGATTTCTATTTGTAATTGACCTTGCATAATCTACATCAATATAAATCTCCACATACAAGGAACCTTTTCTTTTGAATAATAGACTTTTTGCTGCACTTGTCTTCAAAGTATTGGAGAATCCCTGCTTGCATATACATATTTAGGGAGTTATGCATAAATTGACTAACTATATTGATAGCACAGGCGATGTCTAGTCTGGTGTGAGATAGTAAATTAGCATCCCTACCTATCTTTGATACTAATATTTTTCCATATGTGGACTTTCTTCACTTCTTATTGTGTGATTCTAGTCAATGAGAACCCTAAAGTCTTACTTCCTAGCTTTCTTGTTTCTTTAAATAGGTTGATACCATACTTTCTTTGAGAGATAAAAATGTATTTTTTAAAATAGACAACCTCTATTCCAAGAAAATAGTTCAATCTCCCTAAGTCTCTCATTTCAAATTACGTTACCAGTTTCTCTTTGATGGACAATTTTTCAACCTCATTATCACCTACAATGTCCATATTGTCTACATAGATAAAAAAGTATGGTGAGTTTGCTAGTAGAGGAATGCTCTGTGAATACAATGTGATCACTTTGGCTTTGTTTGTATCCCAAAGAAATCATTACTTGAGTGAATCTTTACTTAAGTTTGAAGCTTTTGGAAAAAATAGCATGAGTCAATTTAATTAGCTGAAATTTTTATATATGAACAAGTACAAAGAGGTAGAGGTGCAGTCTATGGCACCTTACAAGACAACAACAACAAAGCCAAAAAGAAGAGAAGAATAGACTAGTTATTACAAGTCACACAATAATAATAAAAATACATAAACTTATTTTAACATTTAACACTCTCTCAAGTTGGAGCATATAAATTATATGCTCCAAACTTGGAACATATAAACTGAATTCGAGGTCTTCTCAAGGATGTAGTCAAAATATCTGCAAGTTGATTATTTGAGTTTACAAACTTAGTGTTGATTTCCTTGGATAACAACTTCTCCCTCACAAAATGACATTTAATCTCTATATCTTTAGTTCTCTCACGAAACACTAGATAAAAGACAATATAGAGAATTGCCTGATTATCACGATACAACTTCATTGGTTGAATTTCAATTAGTTCTTAAAGAAGTTGTTTGATCCATACCAACTCACAAATAGCTGAGGCCATAGCCTTATATTCCACATCTACACTAGACCAAGCAACGTTATTCTATTTCTTGCACTTCCAAGAGATATCATTTCCTCCAATTGACACAATATCCAATAGTGGAGCGCTTGCCCAATCAACATTACAATACCTAGAAATTTGAGTGTCTTTATCTTCATACAATAGCTCTTGTTCTGTAGTCTTTTTGATATACCTGAGAATGCAAATCACAACATTCTAGTGATCAACTTAAGGAGCCTACATTAATTGGCTAACAACTCCATTACAAAAGAAATATTTGGCCTGATAATTGTGAGGTAGATAAGTTTCCCTACCAATCTCCTCCCCTGTACTTTTCTGGATTTGAATATGGTTCACCTGGCTTTGCTATAAACTTCTGATTTGGGTCCATGGGACTATCCATGGGCCTACGATGAGTCATGTTTGTCTCTTATAGAATATATAAAGCATACTTTCTTTGTGAAATAACAATGCCATCCTTGGATTGAGCCATCTCTATACCAAGAAAGTATTTTAGATAACCAAGATCCTTGGTCTAGAAATGCTTGAATAGGTGGTGTTTCAGTTGGGAGATTCTAGTAGCATCATTTTTTGTGATAATTATGTCATCAACATAAACAACCAAGTTAACACATTTTCCAGGTGTAGTATGACAATAAAAAAGAGTGATATGCTTCATTGCGTTTCATCCCAAAACTTTGCACAACATAATTGAATTTTCCAAACCAAGTCCTTCGAGACTATTTAAGTCAATAGAGAGATCAACACAAATGACAAACCAGACTAGACTCCTCCTGGATAACAAATCTAGGAGGTTGCTCCATGTAAACTTCTTCCAAATCAAAACCATATATCTGGGTGACTAATGGAGAAGAACATGAATAAAAAGAATCTTTATGTAATGCAGGAGTGACATTTTGTTTCCTACATTGGTATGGAACGGGAGTAGGTGGAGATAATCCAATCAAACTATTGGTTGGAGAATCTAGTTGAATTTCTTCTTGGTTGAGTCTCACAAGTGGAAGGAACCACTGGATTGAAAGGTGGGATAAGTAATACTTCTTGTATAGAATTGGAATCTTGCATGGAAGAATAGAAAGGAGTTTCTTCAAAAGTGACATTAGCAGACATGTAATATCTCTTAGTGACTGGAGAATAACCTCTGTACTCCTTTTGAAGGCGTGAATATCCTATAAATACACATTTGATAGCTCTTGTTGAAAGCTTATCAAGACTTAGAGAAACATCATGAACAAAATATATACAATTGAAGACTTGGGGAGAGATTGATATAAGGGTTCATTTGGAAAAATGATTGAATGAGAAATCTTATTTTCAAGGGATGAAGAAGTCATCCTATTTATCAAAAAGTAAGTAGTGATAATTGCATCACCTTGATGATTTATTGGAACATTTCCACTAAACAGAATGGTGCATACAATTTCTACTAAATGACGATTTTTTATTTTTGCTATTCCATTTTGTTTTGGTGTGTGAGGACATGTGGATTGATGTAAATCGCTTGTGAGAATAAAGAAGAAAGGTTAACAAAAAAATATTCTTTGGCATTCTCACTTTTGAGAATTTTAATTATTTTCCCAAATTAGTTTTTGATCTCGTGTAAAGAAAAAGTTCAAATCTATCTTTTATTAAACAACAATGTGTGTAACAAAATAATTGAAATCAAAAGATGTTATACGATTTGGTCTCCAAATATTTGAATAAATGGTAGAAGAAATCGAGTTACATCTTTTTTTAGTTTGCTTGGGAAAAGAAGAATGACTATGTTTGCCTAACTGACATGATTCATAATCTAAAGTTTGTTGTGTAAGACCAAAAACCATTATCTTCAATGTTGCCAAACTTGAGTGATCTAAACGATTATGCAAAAGTTTTGGAGACAAAGTTGCAAAACAGGACACAAAAGGGCTAGTTTCTTGGTAGTAAAGACCTCGTGATTCATGTTCTATGCCAACTAGACGGTTTGTACCATATTCCTGTATGGCAAAGAAATCAACATTAAATGTCACTGAGCAATTTAAAGAGCGAGTTAATTGGCTTAAAGAGATCAAATTATAAGGACAATAAGGGATATACAGAACAAGGTCTAAATTTAAGGGAGGAGAAAAAGGGACTTGACGAATTCCTTGAGATGCAACTTTGGACCTATTTGCTAAGGTAACAAGGTGAGAAAATTTATGTTGAGAAATAGATGAGGAGTTATTACAAAAAATATGATAAAAAACACTTGAATCAACTATCCATGGATTGAGAAATACTTGTTGTTGATACATTTGGCATTGGAGATGATTGGGCTTAACTCATGGATTTTAGCTCAAGATATTCTTGATACTTTTCATTTGAAAATTTTGATTCACATTTTTTAGAGTTAGGACGTGTGCTGCCTTATCAGGAAAACCATGAAAGAGTAACAAGTATCCTAGGTATGGTCTATTCTTTTGCAATATTGTATATTGAAGATGTCTTCCTCTACCACCATGTCCTCCTCGATTACCATGAGTGGCTACCATTGTAGGGGTTTCAACAACTTCAATGGGAGTCTCATTTTTTACCAAGGTAGGAACATAGAGAAGTTTGGTAACGAAATCCATTGAAGGAATTTTCTGACCTGTCAAAATTTGGTAATGAACATGATCAAAATCTGAGTGTAGACTTCGCATAATTAAAACCATATATATCTTTTCAAGTTTTCAGTTCATTCCTTCCACTAAATCAGCTTCTAGGAGCATCTTCATGATTAGTGAGATCATATCATGATTAGTCTTTTTGAGAGAAGCTAGTTTGTTGGCTGAATCATATTGCTGTTGAATGTCATTGGCAAAAATGTTTTTGGCTTTCTTCCAAAAAGTACAAGTCTTGAAAGTTGAGTGTCCCTAAAATATTGGGCTTAACTAATTGTCCCATAGCACAACACAAAGTTGAAAGTCAAGTTTCTACCATTGTGCTCTATTCTCATTTGATGTCTCACTAAATGATCATGGTATCCATGACCAACGAATCAGAGCTCCATAGATGTAGACCATGATAAATAATTTACTGTTGAGTTTCTTTGTGGTGATGATGGGTGTTCTAGAGATAGAAAGGATAGGTCTTAAAATAGACCCAACAAAAGTGGTGGCTGCCATGTGTACTTTTCAACAAAAACAAAATATACCTTCAAGGGAAGAAGAAAGTTCCTCTGTGGAGGTGGCGCGGTGACTCTTCGACGATAGATGATCAGGCGTGAGCTGCACGTGCCTCCCTAAGTTGATCACATGAACGGTGTGTACGAGCATGTGGAGTCGAGTTTGGACTCAAGACCACTTGGGTTAGGTCACACTTGAAAGATGAAACTACCCCGTCGTCACCTAAGAATATGGTCACTGGCAGACAATGTTGATTGATGATAGACAATAATGGATAGTGGCAGACAATGAACTGAGACTCAAATAGTAGAGCGGGATCGTACCCGCTCTGATATCAACTTAAGTTTGAACCTTTTGGGAAAAACATGAGTTAATTTACTCAACTAGAGTTTTTATATATGAATAAGAAAAGTACAAAGAAGCCGATGTGCAATATGTGACACTTTACAAGACGACCACAATAGAGCCAAAAAGAAGAGAAGAACATACTATCAATTACAAAACACATAATAATAATAATACATAAACTGATTTTAAAGTTTAACACTTTCAACCCAAGTTTGGGGAGATTGTTTGAAGCCATATAATGTCTTTTTTAGTTTGCACACCTTATTCTCTCCATTGTGAGCTCCAAATCTTGGGAGATTTCCATGTAAATCCCTTTTTCTAAATCTTTATGAAGGAACACATTTTTAACGTCAAACTGTTGCAAGTCTTAGCCAAAATGGTTTGTTAGGGAAAGCATAACCTGTACTGTATTCATCTTTGCTACATGAACAAATGTCTCTTAATAATCTATCTCGTAAGTTCGGGTGTACCCCTTTGCCATTAATAGTGCTTTGTACTAGTCTTACTATCCCATCAAATTTGTACTTCATTGTAAATAACCATTTGCACCTTACAATCTTCTTGTCTTTGGGTTTGTCAACAACCTCTGAAGTTAAATTTTTTCTAATGCCCTTGTTTCCTCCATGGCTCAATACCATAAATGGTAGTTGCTCAAGTTGTTTATGGTAAAGCCATATTTGGGAGGTAGTCCATGTGTCTGAATTTACTTGTTGGCTTAAGAGTAATTCCATATTCTTGTCTTTAGTCCCCTTGTGCTTCAAGAAGTTCAACCCACTTTGATCTTTAGTAATTAAAATCGTCTTTCCCATGACAAGGTCATGAAAGGCACAAAGAGAAGTGAAAAATGTTATTGAGCATTTCAAATCTTTAGTAAGTTTGTGTACAGAGATAAGGCTATTAGCCAATCTTGGAACATATAAAACATCATGTAATAAAAGAGAGGACTCTAGTTGGATGCTGTCGAAGCCAACAATAGGCACATTATCTTCGTTAGCAACTGTAATGAATTGTTTGTCAGATGATCAGAGGTAAAAGGTATAGGAAAATGATTATGTGATAGTTGCTCTAGAATCAAGAATCCAAATCCTTTGAGAAACGGAGTCAAAGGTATTGAATGAACTTTTGTTCTTTCATGGACAAGGTACTCGAGTCTATAGGCATACTCATGGATTCAATCAGCATTTTCAGGTGATCAATCTTTTCCTTACAAGCCTTAGTATCCACTTGTGTCTGTATGGATTAGAAATAAAAAAACAAAGAGAAATATTAAAGAAAAAGATAGGAAGGATTGAAATAGAATAAAAAGACGTATTGTTTGAATAAATAGAAATAAAGGAGCAGCCAGTGGAAATTTTTTTCTATTTGAATGTGAGAAATTAAAAAAATGGAAAGAAAGAAAAAAAATATAAAAATATTTTTATACTAATTATAAAATTTAAATTTAGCCCTCCTAAAATTAAATATTTTGCTTCATTATTTTTTCTTAACATAAAATTATTTATTATATTTTAAATTTTATGTTTTAAAAATATTTAAATTTTTAAGAAATTAAAGAAATATATGAAAATGAGAGAGATCATTTCCTCTTGTTACACGCCAATTTCACGGAAATTTTTTGTTGGTTCCAGAAAAAAGTTCCTATTTCGTGTGGCAAAAGGTAAAGAAAAATTATAAGCAAATCTATTAAGAAGGTTTTAGAGGTCAATGGTTTGTTTATAGACATAATATCATCCATATAGTTGACTTAGTACTTGGTTGTACTTTATTTTTGCCTACTATCTATGCATTACTATATAATTAATGGATTTGACTTGAAAGGTGTATTTTAAAGAATTTCATAAAAAGAATAAAGTGTAGTTTACTAGATTTATAGTTGATTGGGAATTCAATAATTGAAATAGTAAAATACATAGACAAGAATAAAAAAACTACGAAATTGTTAAGTTTCTGTAAATCAATAGTTATAATCTTGCTATTTGACAATATATTAATTATTAAATATCAAAGTTTATTTTCTTCGTGGATTTTATATTTTGTATATACGTATAATTGATTAATTTGAAAAAGAATGTTATCAAAACTGAGGACGAGTCTTGACTTTTGCCGAAATGATCAAGTTGTTTACCTTGTGAGTTGTGTGGCACTAATTCAATTTATGACGAATTTTATGACAAAATATAAACGGTGTCATGCTTAGGTCTTAACCTTGATAAAATTACATACATCCAATTCTTAGAATAGTTTTATTTAAATATATGAATTAAAACAATAATATTGACTTCTGTTGGCATCATCATATTTCTGGAGCAATCTTACGTATCATTTTCTACTACTACCAAAGCATCGATTGGTTAGGTTTTAGTGCCTAAGGATGAATCGCCAATGATAGGTTGAAGGTAGTGACGGTGGCTAAAGAGGTACACTTAGCTGCAAGTGCATCATTATCAATGTATCATCATCGACCTGCCGAGGAATCGGGTTCTCTAGTTAACACTAAAATATTGGGAAATTCGAATGGTGCACTTGCAACCTATGATCTGTAATGAGGAAATTTTAGGGCTGGAATGGGGAAAACTTTTAGATGAGCTTCTACCTGGAAATCTAATAAGCCTAATCCCACTCTCTTTAAGTTATCCGTCATTTTAACACTTACAATTAGCTGGCACCAAACAACTGATGAAGTTACAATTTGTTAAATTAGCTTATCCTATTATGCCTAATATATAGGACCACAACCTTGTGAGCGAGTAAAATACACGCCCTTCACATCCATGACTAGACGGATAAAGCATTAATTTTGTAGGAATGTACAGCTAGCTCTACATGGAGACTAAATAGGTTTTGTACCATATTAGAAATGAATCAGACATAATTCAACTGCAAATGTTTGATAAGGATGAGAGAATTACCCAACTCTTATATGAGATAATGAGAGCTACTTTGGGCCTAGTCTTAGCAGGACGTGGACTATCGTAACCATCGTGTTTACTTCTAATTTGTTTCAAGTAGATCCATGGTTGATTCAGTAATTGGCTTGAGAATGGAGGTCAATATACTAGAACAATCTTTACCTCATGCCGAAATCTTACTTCTTGATTTAAAAACCGAATGAGGTATCTCTAGCTTATGGATTAATCCAAAATACCATGTCAACTCTATTATGTAATGCCCTTGCCGGAGTTGGCGTTTTGTTTCAGTGACCAGAATTTGGCGCAAGCATTGGTTCATTTGAAATAGAGGCTGCAAAGTTAGAACATTACTTTTGCTTCTTCATTGGTGACCATTATTAGATGATACTATAATGAAAGCCACATCTTTTACTCATTTAGTTACCTCTAACTGGATTAACTGGGAGTGCATAAGATGGATTATGATTATCCCATCTCAGTTCCTAGTAGAACTTATTGTATTCATTTAATTAGGGTTTTACTAAAAGCTTTTGACAAAATTTTTCATACCCACAAGTATTCGTTCAAAGTTGTTCCAATTTTATCGAAAAATATCAGCTTTAATTAGATATGGATACGGATATTATTCAGGATTTTAAAACAGGAACAGAAATAGAGATAAGTATGTAACTATCTGTTCTATATCCGTATCCGATACTCATTTTAAAAAATTAGTTATTATATTTTATTTATTTATTTAATTTTTTATGAAATTTGATATTTTTTTTAATTATTATGAGTTAAATTTGTATTATGAGAGAATATATTTTTATGATTTATTCAATTTAATAATACTTAAATTAATTTTAAATTTAAATTTAATAAAATATATATAAATATATTGTTAAAAAATAATTATTATTTTATTGAATAAGAATGGAGACGAGATGAGTATATCCGATCCCAAATAGCCATAAGGATGGATAGAGAAATTTATTCCTATAAAGGCATTAGGTATAGAAACAGATATGAAATTGAAAAATATATAAAAAAAGTAACATACCCATCTGGTTGTCATGTCTACTTCTATAGATACCTGAAATTAAATCTGAAATTTTGCAATCCCTTTTCATGC
The DNA here is from genome assembly GCA_026544285.1 of Pachyrhizus erosus. Lineage (NCBI taxonomy): Eukaryota > Viridiplantae > Streptophyta > Magnoliopsida > Fabales > Fabaceae > Pachyrhizus > Pachyrhizus erosus. Next base: position 36,921 of record JAMLFT010000127.1, on the reverse strand, counting down.
TATTTGCTATACGCCCTTTATCTAAAAATATACGTAAATGTAGACCTTGTGGCACAAAGGTTAATATTTAATTTACTTGCTGAGATTAGATAACCCAGTTTGCTTTTCTTTCATTACAAACCTGACCTCATTGCTTGTTGCTTAATCCCTCTCTGCCCTCCCCAATTTTTTTTGTGATAGAAATTGGTTTACCATGGAGTTGTTAAATGTTGTTTTTTTCCTCGCAGGATGTGGCAGGGATTTCTTGGCTCCTCTCTCTCATCTACAGATCTTGTATTATTTGCATTCTACATGTTCATAATAGCCCCAAATAACTTGAGAATAAGTCTAGTCAGACATCTGCTTTCGGATCCTACTGGTGCAACTATGATAAAGACTTACTTAACGATATAGTACGTTTCTACGACTTATTCCCCACGTTAGGTATCCTATATTGGGAGACGGGTTAGATTACTATAGGAGCCACAATAGTTGTTAATAGATTCTTGTATAGACATACATATTTTATTAAAACCAGATATGTTCGTATGATTTTTATATCCCATCTGCTATTAAACTGCACGTCCAATTTATACGCTTCTTGTAGCTCTTTTGGTGATAGATTCGCAGTTGGAATGTGCTCTCATCTGTTTTTTTTTTCCTCCCTCTGAAGAAAATCATTGCTGGTTTAAGAATAGATAATTTGACAAAAAACTTTCTCACGGATGTCTTCATTTTCGCTATATACACATCCTAGTATTTCGTGGTCATGACGAACATGAATCTGCAACACAAATTATATGTCCTAATGGAAACTGCCTTACAATTAGCTAATCGGTCAATTCCTCGAATCCTAGTTAACTCCACGTCCCCATTATCTATCTACTTGTAAAAGCTTTAGGAGCTACACATGCCATGCGCGTCTGAGGCTTCAGCTCATCTCATCAAGTTGTGAGTCACCCATAGCACATACTATATAAGGGGGATCATCTTCCTCCATCAGGTATGCAAGTATTTCAACATATTATTACTCTAATTGCGTCTATATTTATTAAGGTTTTAGTCCTATGTGACTTTTTATATAGGTAAGATTAGTCTTGTACTTGATGGCGGAAATTTGTTTCAAAAATTGAAATAAATTAGTTTTTGAAAGATGACGTTCCATGATAACTCTAATAAACAAAAAAAATTTCTTATTGGTGGGGCTTGTAATCGAAATCTGGGTTCGATTTCTGAAAGAAGAATCGAATGCTGTTTTTTACTTTGTTGCCTTTATCAAGTAAAACATATTTGTGCGTATAACATTTATATGACTTTAGTCAAATTCTATGATTCAATCAACAGAAAATGACTATTTCTCTACGTATAAACTTTCCGTATTAACGGTTAAATTACAAAATCACAACATGCGTGCAACAGTCTAAGATATTGTAAGTTGTCTCAATCTTTGTGCTCACGATACTGCTTGAAACTGCTAACGGAATAATGTGCATTTTCTCCACTTTCAACTTGACGTAGCATGCCATGTCTTCAAGCACTTTTTACGGTTGATGATTTGCACATTTAGAGGATACCTTTGAAGATTTCCACATTTAGAGGATACCTTTGAAGATTTCCATACTCGACAACTTTTATCTAACCTTGGACGTCTGAACCGGGACTTCATTTTCCAGAGAAACTTCAAGTAATATTTCTTATGTCTCCTTTGAGATTCTGCAAGTTGAACAACTTTTTACTTCCAATACTTAAAAAATTTCTAAGCGACACTAACATACTATTTATTAATTCACTTAAAAAATGTAAATCACTAGTAAAGTAGTGAAAATAGAATTTTTAATGTACATTAATTTATTAGTAAAAATAATATGGTTATAACAGAAAAATAAGAAAGTAACTATGATGGTACTCATTATTATCTGTCTAATGTTCATTAACTGTTTTTTCCAAGCTAAGAATATCAGGATTCTCGTAAAAAAATATCCATTTTTTAACATCTTTAAATAAAAAAATTATTATAAAGCAAATTGATCGATTAATTTAATAAAAAAAATAGGGATCAGTAGCACTCTATCTGCGTCTCTCTCTTATATCATGTTAGTAAATAGAGTAACGGTATAATTTCTTACAATATGTTCTTACGAATTTGAATAATATATAAAGGACGAAAAGGTAAATGTATTTAATATTTTGAAAATCTAAAGAAAATTCAATTATTTATAGGTCTTCATTACAAACATATGTTAAAGAAGTAATAGATAAAAACATTTTAGGAAAAATCACGATCGGTTGAATTGAAAATCATGGCAATGATATATTGATAATATCGTTTCAACAAAAAGTTTTATTTTTTATTCTTTAACTTAACCAATGTCCTAAAAATATTTGTTAGCATTATTCATGGTTTATTCATCTAGCAAGTAAAGGATTAGTCCACTAGTATGATTTAAAATTATTCATTATAAAGACATACCCATAATCATGAAAAAAAATTTAAGTCTAAATTTAAACTGAAATTATAAAAATGGAACATATTTATAAGGAGCATTTAATACATATTAGTATATACTTTTGATTAAATAATTTAAATATTTGTAATCTAATAAATAATATTCTTTTTGATAAATTTTTTTTTTGGGTCAATGACATGCTGTGAAAGTATTTAATACACTTTATTAAATGCTTTAATTATGCCTTTCGTCTCATATTATGTTTTTAAAGGTAATTCACATTTTTTAAAAATAAATTATTAAATTACACAAATTAAAATTACTATCATAACACGTTATTATAATAAAACAATTTCCTTTTGGGAGACTTATTTTCCAAGTACATTAAACAGCCAAGTGCCGTAAAATAAGTGTAAAATAATCAGGCCTTAAGTTTAGATACAGAATACTTTGCACACTATATCAGTTACATTGACATGACACAAGCAACGATCTTCGTTCATGTAACATCCATGTCCTAGAAGTTGTTTAATGCAGCGAAAGCAGAAATAGTCTAGTGAAGCCAGACGTGAATATACAATAATTTCATGTAACATCCATTCATTGACAATCACAAATCAGAATGAGAACAAAGTTGCCATTGATATCACTTGATTTTTTATTATGTTAACATGTTACATTCAACTCAACAACTTGACCTGCATCCAACTTGATGGAAGCAAAGAGGTTGTTTGAGTCGAGATACCATTAAGGGAGTAAATAGCTTACATAAAAAGGTGGTGGATTGAGATAAAGGGAGTCAGAATTTGCATGCCACAAGTGATGGCACATGTTTCTTTGCTAACCTGGGCAGAAGTGGTCACAACTCATTGACAAGTTTACAATTACATGAACTTTAAAATTGAAAACTTTCACATAGTAGGAGTTACCAGTGGTGCAGATATCCCTGTACAATAAGTTCTGCAAGATAGGTGGCTGTTGGCACTGAAAGTAAGGCAAACCTGATTGAAAAACAAGCAGGCTTGCCCACCATTATGTCCATCTATTTGCTACACAAGAAGGTTCTATACATGAAAAAGGGAAAAAAGTAGCTAGGGTCATTTTCACAAGCGAAAAGGCATTCCCAGGGGGTGCAACCATCTATGATTTTGTGATGTCCATTGAGTATCAGGTGGAATAGTTTACTGCAGAATCACCTAGAACAAATGGTTCAGTTGGAACAGTTTAACTATAATTCACTGAGGAGGAGTAATCAAAGTTATGACCCCTTACTGTATGAGGAGTCAACAGATGTCCGCTTTGGTGACAAGCTCCCTCTATCTGTATCGCGTTCAACGAAAGTCGTATAATGTTTATTAGCTATAAAATATGTATAAAATGAAATGAAATATCTCATCCAACGCTTATGCTGCTTTCTATCCATAAAATGCATGTTGAACGTGGCATTGTCATTAATAGGAAAACTTTTGGAATTTGGAAAAGAAAAGTCAATTCAGCTACTTGAAATTAATTAAAATCTCAATGTGGCAAGCAGTAATTCCTATATGGCTATTAACTATTATCACATTAACACAAGTTCGTATGTAGTTGTCAAATATCATTCACTTTAGGACCATATTGATATTACATAACCACTTTGACATTGAAGTACAAACTTGATGTTGCAATAAACAGGGGACCATTGTGATATTGAGTATTCTTTAGGGTGTGTTTGGAAGTGAGATTTTGGAGGAACAGGATGGGAAGATAGTTTTTTATTCGTAAATTACGAGGTGTATAACATCTATAAAAATAAATAAAACATTAGAACATCAACTTATGCTAATCTATCATTTATTCTTTTCCCTCAAAAACTCGTCTCTCAAACATACTCTTAGTGGACCTAAATGTATATTAAAAAAAAAAAAAAGAAAAAGAAAATACTGATGGAAGCACTGTTCCTTCTGTAAGATTTAGTGATGAGCCCAGTGTGACATATTACCCAAGATTGTTTCTTAGTTTACTACCACAGAGATTGAATAAGTACTCTAAAACTTAGAGCATAAAGAATCTACTTTTAATTAAAACTTGTTTGCTTCTTATTAACTAGGTTTAGATGCAAAGGCTCTAACATGTCTGGAAAAACATAAGAAGCAATCACTCTCAGAAGTCATAAGAAAATAAACTAAACCTTGTTAAGAATCTTAGCTAATTCCCTAATGGATTATCCTAAAGAATGAAGAATATGATGAATTCTTTAATACTGAATAGGAAGTACAATACTCCTTCCAAGGGAAATCTCCCTCCCTCGAGTCTGAACTCTAGGTTCTCACTCTAACAGAAGTTCTAACTGATCATACAAATGTTCCCCTCTTAATATTTATATTAGTAACTACCTTACTGCCTTACTAATTCTCTCTTATTCCTATGAATATAAACTAGTAGGACCCGATTATTATTGGACTGAGCTTGAGCCTTAAGCCCTTAACAAATCTCAACTTTACAAGTCCTATATTTATTAAGCTGAATGCCACCCATCACCATAAGATGCTGCGTATCTGAATTCCAGAACGACTTGAGGCTGGATTGGTTACATATTCATACACTAGTTTGTAATGTAGGTCTGAGGTCTCTGAAGCATATCACTATACTTGTAAATCTGAATCGTTTTGGCAGATAAGATTCATCAACGGATCTCATGCACAGATAGAAAATGCTAAATATTGATAAAAAACAATAGACAATGCAGCATTATAAGTTGATAGCAAGTGGTATCAAAGATTAGGACATGACAAGGGAAATGGAATTGTAATATTTATTCTTCGGGAGAAAAAATACCTACCATTATTAGATTGACGCATCCCCTTGACAGCAGCAAAATTCTTATATGTATAACCAACAAAACTGAGATCTTGAGAAGTTAACAGTTTCTGTGAACAAAGAGGATACAATAAACTGTAAAGAAGAGAGCATACATCAATGTATATTTAGCCTGGAACAAATTTGGATCAGGAGAAACAACTAGAACTGATGAAGTCAACCAGTGAAAAGCAGAGGAGCTTATGAATTAATTGAAAGCCACATGAAGCAAATGGATCATTAATTTATTAAAAGTTTTATTGAAGCATCATCAACCTTGAATATACCACGTCTTTAGAAAAAGAAAAATATTGAGATGTAGTGTTCCTTGAGAACCAAAACAACATTACAAAGGGCGAATTGGAACTAAATGTCATGTGTAAGTTCTATGGAGACATATTCATCCAATTATTCTTGCATCTGAGTTGGATGAGGATTAGAGTATTTACAGATTTAGTGTTGGAGGACCAAGGATTATTATGATATAAATATTCTAAAGGAGATAGAATTTTCCACATTGAATTGAATGATATATAAAAGCAAACATCAGAAGCAAGTTAATTGACTAACAGACCTTACTCTTCTTTCAAGTAAATAAAGTGTCTACCTTTCTGAAGGGTCCAGATCCACCTCTGGTTGATTGTGGTTGTTCAACCTGTTAACATACAATCATTTCAGAATTCCAGCTAATAATATGGTAACATCTCAGGTAAAAGCAAAAGATATGACAATCCATGCACACATAAATATGAAAGTATAAGTGAGAAGGTAAATTAACTAACGATTACTTCATCCATACTATTTCTGAAAAAAAAACCCATTCAATAAAGGCTTATATATTAAACGACTGAATTTAAATGAATAAAACTAACATACCAAAATTACAGACAAAATCTCATGTCAAATATCAAACATGCAAGTATACTATCATACAAGCATGTCATTCTGAAAAATTGGGACATGACTATATCTTCAATTTTGTTAACTGCAACTGCAATTGCTCCTCTAGACTATTAGTCCAATTGCATTTTCACTATAAATATTTTGATTTAAGCATATTAACCCCTAGCCTTTGTGATTGTATTAAAAATGGGGACATTGCAAACAACACAAATGGTTAGGGGTTAATATGCTTAAATCAAAATATTTATAGTGAAAATGCATTTGGACTAATATTCTAGAGGAGCAATTGCAGTTGCAGTTAACAAAATTGAAGATATAGCCATGTCCCAATTTTTCAGAATGACATGCTTGTATAATAGTATACTTGCGTGTTTGATATTTGTATACAATATGTTTGCCCGTAAGGGGCTCAGCCTGACAAGTGCCTGCCTAATATTATATGTAGCCTTATTTACAACTATGGTGACAGATAGGGGTAGTGTGATTCCGTGTAAATGTAAGATTGGCACAATATTGATATACTAGCCTATTGCAAACAATACAAAATGATTAGGGGTTAATAAACACTTGTTGAAAGATCAATGTGGAATTTTAGTAATACATCCCAATGGGGAAATGCTTATCTTTCATTACTTGTTTAGAGAGACATGAAGAAAGGGAAAGAAACACCATATAACCCTTAGAGCAAAAATGATTAGACCTTATTGCTACATCTCTGACAGGCAGATAAATGAAGGGAAGATCAGAGACGAAGATAGCCTAGGCTACAGTAAAAACCAACAAAGCTGTTAAATTAGGAATGTCTACCTGCTTATTTATGAAAAAGTTTGTTAAACCCATTATTACGTAAATACGAATAGGAAAGGAATGTTAGTTAGGATTTTATGCTGTTGGATAGCAGCCTATAAATAAGCATGGCAGTTGTATTTTAAACAGAGTGGAATAATAATAATAGAAGTGCACTACTCAATTCTTTGATCTCTCTGTTTCTCTCGTCTCCCTCTTTATATCCTTTGTGTTCTCTTATTCCCTCTTCCCCTTTTTCTTTCTCTTTCCCACCAAAATCCTCTATCATCCATCCCACAATAAGCTTATTGACAAGATAGTACAAGCTAAATGCATCATGAAGCATTGTAGGTAGACAACAAAATGTGACCAATCCTTATTTTATTTTCAACAAAATTGTTCTATTTTAACAGACAAACTGAGATTAATTTGCACTTGTCTGAATACATCAGAAACAAAATTCAAGGTTCATTGATAATCAAGAGAATAAATAGGTACAAGGGTACAACAAATAATGCATAGGTCATTATAAGCCCATCACCACTGCCTTCAATAGCACCTAATTCTCTTGTTAGGAACAAACTGAAAGGATGAAGCAAGTTCATAGAAGTCATGGATACAAAGCATACCCTTGGCTTAGACAAGGCACAGTGATAAAAAAAAGAATTCATAATTCATAATATTTTACCTCATCAAATTTCATAAAATTCTGAGTGTCAAGCTCTCCATTGACTTGTGGTTTAAATGCTGCATCCATTTCATAGAGCCTGTCCCACATTACATCTTTGAACCAAGGATGAGCCTGGTCAATTAAGAACCGGTAATATTATCAAGGAATACAACTTAACAGTGAAGTATTACAGGAGAAAAAAAAAAGAAAGAGAAAGAAAACCACATTTTACACACTTTAATTTCTTCTGCTCCTCTAGTACCAAGCCTATGTGGAACACCACAAAGCAACCTGCATATTAGATCCTTGGCTTCAGGTGTCAATCTGGCCTCCTCTGGAAATTTCAAGTGATTTTTCCAATGCACAATCTGAAGATACTCATCCGCAAGGCAAAAAAAGTAGATAATTTCAACTGTTACTGTTAGTGCTTCTGAAAAAGTAAGGCCTTAAATGCTAATGAGTACTATCTCAAATTATAGTGAGAATAAGCAGACTGATAAAACAATTTTAAGAAAAAACACGACAAAATTTAAGCAAGAATATTCTAAGTCAACACATAAAAGACATCAAAATGAATTATGCTTTGAATTATAAAAATCCATCAAAATGTCCAATAACTAAATCATACAAGACTAGGGAAATAAGAACTGTAGGGCAGAATCGTGCTCTTTATGTATGCAGTTTTCTCACCTTTCTGCATGTTGACACGGGATCATCAGAGTAAAATGGAGGATATCCAACTAGCATTTCATACATTATAGCACCGAGAGACCACCTGCAGCAAGTTAGAACTTTGTCAACAACAACGACAGCATGTTATTCAGTAGGACATTGTTTTCTTTAAGCAAAAAATATATTTACATGGGACACATAATTTTTTTTCAGGTAAAAAGAGCGAAAAAAAATATAATCTAAGATTAAAACCAGTAAAACATTCTTATGAATAAAAAAATAGATAAATTACACAATGCTAATAGTATTCTCTTGAAGAAAAGCAGAACATATAGACCAAATCATTCTAATTCTTGGCCTATCATAATAACTATGAAAATGAAAAGGCAATATTAATCAATAAACTGGGCCATTCAGGCTATTTAACATTTATTCAAAGCAAGTGAACCCAGTCTTGAACAAACTTTTCTTATTAACCACGAGACATGTAAGTACAACTAAGCTATCAAAATCCCTTTTTATTCTTTCAGGGCTTAAATATGTTTTTAATTCTTGATAAATGACAGAATTTTGCTTTTGGTCCTTGATAATTTTTTTTGAGGTTTTTGGTCTTTGATAAATTTAAAATTTTGTTTATTTTGTTTTTAGTCATCGTTGTTAGTAGACTATTGTTATGAGCTGAACTGTCAATTCATTGACATGTCTGATAAGATTCATTCAAGTAAAAACTTAATATTTTAATAATTTTATTCATGTAGGTGAATAAAATTTACAATAATCAATTAACAAACAACTAAGTACTTAACAATAGTCTGCTAATAGTGAAGACTAAAAAAAAAAATTTACATTTATCAAGAACCAAAAACTTCAAAAAAAGTTATCAGGGACTAGAAACAAAATTTGGTCATTTATCAGGATCAAAAACATATTTAAGTTTTCTTTCAGCATCCAATTTATGCGGTAGAAAATCTTTATCCAAATTTTTTTTCCTTCTTTCCTTAAATAGAGTTTAGTTCCCACCGAGAATCACATAAATTGGCAAAACCCAATCCACATTCAAATGATTGTCCTTTTTATATGTGCAGGAAGATCCAATTTCAGAACTTGATACTAATATTACAAGACTAGTAGGAAGATCTGAAAGAACCATGCCTTTCCTAGCTGATGTGGGACATCTTTACAGGATCAAACATAAAAGTTATAGATGAATGATTCTAAAAGGTTCCTATCCAGTTCTTCAAATCATTCGAAATGGGTAACTTCATGTTTACAAAGTTTCAACCCTTCTTTAAGAAAGATGACAATGATTTCTGTTCATGATCCCTACTAATTGGAATATGCACATAAAATCCAAAATGTCATGACAAATTCTTAAAACTGGACAGAAATTTTCCTTTTCTGAATGATTTTAACTTTAAATAAGAATAGAAAAAAAACTGGCTACATAACAATTTATGCTCTCAAATTTTTACCATGCACACATTATAAGCAGCTTCATTGATAGCACTCTGGTTTATCTTTCATCCTGTTTACTATGCTACTTAGTAAAAAGGTGTAGCACTCTACACATTGACCTATTCCAAAACAAGCCATTCTAGGATCTTTAATGTTTGGATAGAAAACTTAGAACCAGGAGCTTTTCTACTAGTCTTAATCACTTCAAAATAAAAAGGTAATGCAAAGTGATCGTCTGCATTCACTTCAAAATGACAAAACTATTAAAACAGAAAATGGATAGATGCAACTCAAGCAACATAAAATGAAAAAATATATATATATAAACAGACCAGTCGCACTCCACACTATAACCCTTTTTCAGTAATACTTCAGGAGCAATATAGTCTGGAGTTCCAACAGTGGAAAATGCCTGCATGAAACAAATACATAAGCTGGAGAAGGATATGCATGCAAACAGATAAAAACATGATCAAAGTGGTAAAAATGCAATCAAAATCAACATTTCATGCACTAATGAGAAAATTAACTATTTCCACACAAATTCACTGCCCATGAATAAGAAACATGAGACTTCTAAGTGGTTAAAGAGCTATGAATTTTGCCATAATGCACAACATCTGAGTGCAAAATAAACAATTGCAAATCTTTCATTCTTTACATTGATCCAAATTTCTAATATTGACTAAATTGTCCCAGAATTGTGCTGCCATGGGGTTAGTACGCTCATGCAATAGATGGCACATGTTTAAGTACCTATAAGTTAAATATACTGTCATTTTGTATTATAGTTCAATTAGATATTGGCATGTTGCCATTATGAATTTGTAAGAAATCAGAAACAAGCACCAGGCAATCATCAAATACAACTTCTGAGCGTGGGCATATGGTAATTACCAACTTCCTCCTGTTAATTTGCCAATGTTGAAGTTGTTCAAGAGGACTTTTCCAGCGCCTACCATTTCTGCCATTTGGCAAGGCTCCATCAACATCCATGGTATCATTCAAGTTCTCATCATCCAGGATTTCCTTTTCATTAATAGATGATAGACCTGAGCAGTCAAGTGGCTTGCAAAGACCAAAATCAGACAGCTTCATGTGACCATTTTGGTCCAATAGAAGGTTGTCAGGTTTTATATCTCTGGGTGGAAAAAGGAAGAAACTTGTGACGGATAGTTATGATTGTAAGAACAAGACTATAATTTTAAGATGTAACAATACCAACCGATGAATGTAGTTATGTTTGTGAATAGACTCTATGGCCAAAATGCTTTGGGCAATGTAAAATCTAGCCACAGTTTCAGTCAATGTTTCTTCTCTCATCAACAAAGTCATTATATCACCACCAGGCAAATATTCCATTATGAGATATAGGTGTTCAGCATCTTGAAAAGAGTAATAGAGTTTCACAATGCAGTCATTGGCAACTTCTGCGAGTACATTCCTTTCAGCTCTAACATGCTCAACCTTTGATGGAAATGAACCCAATGAATTAGAAAATATTCAAATCAGATGATGAAACTTAAAACATATTCTAATAATAACTTAAATAAAAAGAACAAACTTTCATTCAATTAATGAGAATATGAAAGCTCACCTGTCCCCTGCTGAGCATTTCAGACTTTTTCAACTTTTTCATGGCATATATATTACCCGATTTCTTTTCCTGGCAGAGTCTTACCTGTGAAACCATATGGCATGATTAAAAACTTTTTACAGTAGAAAGTTGTACAAACAAAGTAAAATGACAATAAAAAACCCTCAAAACCCCACTATCACTTATGACTGGCACATAATCAGAGATCAACTCTTAATCAATTGCAACTCAGAAGAAGGAAAGATGTGAATATGGTATTTGAATGACACAAAATAAAGAAGTAGAACTTCAAGAAAAGCCGTTTGGTAAAGCACAATCATAAGTCAAATCAAACCATCTTTAAGTACATATAACTAGCTAGGAATCTACATTTTATTTCTAGCATCCATGATTAACTGTCATTTTTAGAGACTCCTAAATGTTTTTGGGTAGAGGAATCCTGAGTTATTGCTTGAATGCATAGCTTTTATTTGTTCATTCTTTTTATAACACCGTGATATCATTGCCAAAAGAAATATTTTTGAACTAATAAGAATAATTGACTCTCCAATTTTATTGAAAATTGCAGTTTATAAGATCCTCAGTCACAATTTCTGTTAGATAAATTTTTGCTACTAATGGATAATTGAGTGTTTCTGATAAGCACCCAAGCACTTGGGGAATCCTCCCCTAAAAGCTAGCCATCAAAGGGGGAGAATCAAGCCACTTAAGTACTCCACTGAGCATCTCATACCACTAGATGTGGAACTTAGGCATTCCATAATACCCAAGTCTCTATCATAGCACCACCCTTGAGTCGATGTCTTGGCAGATACAGTCTACAATGATTCACTTAGCCTTTCTTGCCAGTCCCTTCATGGGTAGCTCGTTCCAAGACATTGGCAACCAACTGTAAAACCAATTGATAAGCACCCAAGCACTTGGGGAACTCTCTTAAAAAGCTAGCTGTCAAGGGGGAGAACTAGGGTACTTAAGAACTCCACCGAACATCCTATACTTCTTGATGCAGAACTTAGACACTCCGCAATACCCAATTTCCTATCAGTTTCAGTGTTCTTACTATTGTATATATATATATGGGTTGGAGTATGCTCCTTGTTTTCATTTTTCGTTTTCTGCATATATCAATTAAATTACCTCTGTACTTTACTTTGTATTACCAACTAAGTAATATAAAATCGACTATTAGAGGATAGTGTAATTTCATACTCATTCACATGTATTAGGATTTCTCCATAATCTCTTCTATCTCAATATGGAATAACAAACCTTGGTAGAGAAACCCTAAAAATACTTTTTTTCTCCAGCATCATATATTTTTCTTTCATGACAGTTATATTCTTTTTAAAGTGTAGTAAAGCTGCATTAGATGTCAAGCAAGCTCTCTCTGGATAATAAAAACATAGCTCAGAGTAACCGTGACTCAGGCATTAATCATCTAACAAAAACTTCCCATCAAGAAGAACACCTCAATGGCTGCACATTTCGCTTGACCATCATTGTGCCCAAACACCTAACAAATTTCTATGGCAATGATGAAGATAGCTACTGCTTGAAGATGCAACTCATCTTCATTTATTCCTCAAGTCAAGCCACTTGTTTCTTGGAACTTATACCATAAATGACTTTCTGAGACCATCTACCTCTGCTAACAATGAGTAACACCCTGATTTTGCATCAACATTCCTTTGCTTTTGCTTAGAGAACATCCTTGGCATCACTATTGCCACCTGTACACCTTCAACACCATGTATTAATTGTCTATTTAACGCGTTTCAGGTTTTCCAAACGAAGTGATTTCTCTTTTGTTGAGAAAATAAGAAAGATGGAAAAGAAAAAACAAAATTGCACGAGGGAAACATCACTTCAAGATCATGACTTTCTATTCCATAAGAATGTAGAAAAAATGGAACCCAAACAAGGTACAAACTAGAGTAATTTGATACATTGCTATTTACGAAATACATGTACTTAAAGATGGCCCACACCGATGCTTTAGCTATGCAGCCAGTCCCCTATAATCTAATTCCGTATCAGAAAAGTTTTATTCCTAGGAATATTGGTTGTTCAGAAATAAACCAAGGAAACACAAAAAAAGGGTTAGCTCTTTCAACAAGGAGAACAATATGGTAAGCATTTTATTTTATTATGATTCAGAAACATGTAATTGGGTACTATCCATTATCCAGATTACCAACATACATCAAACACCAAGTTAAAGGTAAAAAAAACAAGGCACTAACTATTGATATGATTGTATATATTTCTACCTCCCCAAAGGCTCCCCTGCCAATAATGGTTAGAAGGTCAAAATCCTCAACACATATTTTATGTCTTTTTAACCGCATAAACTCAGTTTCTTTGCGCTCTAAGTCCTTCAACAGATTGATCTGTTCCTCTTCTGGTACTTGAGAAGACGCCAACTTCTTTTCTAGCATTAAACGCCTGCAAATAATAAAATCATGCCAGTAGCTTACCAAGGTACTTTTAAAATAACAGGCAAAACAAGATGACTAAATAAATGTAAGTCCCTTCATTGAATGCATGACTACTTTAGAAAATGAAATAACTTGAATGAAAAATAAAGCTTCATATAAAAGTATACTTTAATAACTAAAAGCATGTTTGTGTGTGCATGCATGTACTAAAGTGTCTATCAGTGAATTACGAAAAGATTGCAAGCCTTTTGTATTTAAGTCAGTGCAAGTAAATGTGTCTGTCGGACACATACATAATTAAGCACAGGGCATGGACCACATTAACTATGTACAGAAATTATGAGGACATTATACACTGAAACTCAAATTTTATAAAATGCCCTTTCAATATATATATGAACATTCTGTAGCACCACAGAGCATGAGAAGAGGGGATGGCTTAAATGCTCTTGAGAATCCACGCAAGAGTGCTAAGAAAAACAAATTACTTTTTCTTTCAAAAGATAAAAAACATTTCCCAGAAAAGCTGCATTCTCCTCCAGCTCATTCATATAATAATGAGCAGCAAGATTACTTGTATGCCAAATTTTATCAACAAAACCATTTATAATGATAATTACAATTAATCAGCATTATTAAGCGTGCAGGGATCATAACCTAAAGATGTAACAATTTAACAAATAGCCAAAGCTTCCACAAAACACACACACATTAGCCTACTAGGATTAACAAATTCACATTAATAAATTAATAAACATGACAATGAAACTTTGCCGCCTATAGCGGTAACACGTGACTCGAACAGAATTGTCTCACATAGAAGATAGACGTGATCTCAACCAAAAGAATATGAAATAAAAGGAGGGTGAAAAAAAAGGAAGAAAAAACTCCACGAGAAGTTGAGGACATTTCCACCATAAAGCAAAGGCCAAAATAGAAAGCCATAAGAAGCCCCAACAACATGCAATCAAATAGAAACGATCTTAGCATAAAATAAAATAATAATATAAGAAGATTTGACAAAAAAAGAAAGAAATGCATGGAGTTTGTTTGTTTACCTGTCCTTGCGTTCTTGGATATGTTTCCTCTGAGCCCTGTAATGATTCTCAATGAATTTCTTAGCTGCAGCGACCCTCTCTAAGGTTATGCTGGAACCCACATCTCCTTCATCCTCCTCTTTCTCCACCGCCACGTCATCACCCTCTTCCCTAACATGCACCGATTCCTTCACCTTGTGATTCTCCATGCCCCTAACCCCTCTTTCTCAATTATTATTACTATCACCCTTTTCTTTTCTTTTCTTTTCTTTTTATTATTATCTTTTCTTCCCACTCTTTTCTCTGTGGTTTGTGAATTGTGATGATTGTGAGAGAGCCTCTAAAACAACACACACGCATGAAGGGGAGGAGGGAGGGATGCTAAGTGTCCCTCTCTTAGTTTGTGTGTCCAACACGTGTTGAGTTTTGATTGGGACTAAGTTTTTAGTTTGGAACAAACCGTGATGTCGATGAATTCGAGGTCCACCTTGGATTCACTTTCTCAGGTGCTGCTCCTGTGGGAACTTCCGTACCGTATATTTCTAACGTCTTTATTGTTATTTATTCCTATTGATGCTGATGCTTTTTTTTCTTTTTTTTTCCTTTTTAATATACTTGGTTTCGTATGGAAGATATTTTCCAGCAATATCTCCCAGTTGATGTCAAACGAAATTTGATGTCAAACAAAATTTGATGTATCCACTAATATATAGTATAAAGATTTAACTTGAACTGTTATTTTGTTATTGTACAAAAAATAATAAACCTTAATATTTTTACTCACTGGACCGAAATATGGGGGAAAATGCAAAAGTTTCTCATTCTATTTTTTAAATCGTCTTAATTTGGACAATGCAAGTAAATTATTTCTTGAAACAATCACTTAATATACGTGAATGGGCTAACGTAAAATTGTTTTAGTGTAGACTCTTTTCGCTGTAATTGTTCATTGTTAGTTTTAAAAATTTTAAAAATAAAAATTAGTTTTAATTTTAAATTTTTATTTTTTAACTTTTAAAAAGTTATTATAAATTGAAAATAGATAAAATATATATATATGACTGTAATTAAATTATGATCAATCAAAATTTACTGTTTAATTTCAGATGACACATATAAAAATTGTTCAATTATAAAAAAAATTAAAAATTAAAATATAATTAAATTTTGTTGAGACTAAAATTATATATTTATAAAATTATAAGGATGAAAAGTTAATTTAAGCGAATTACTTACTGGTTGCACTGAAGTTCAAAGTGCCAAACACCTAGTAGGAAGTATGTGGCTGGGGTCTTATTGAAAAAGAGGTATATCGCTATTAATTGTTATTTCAGATTTCTTTTTTCTCTGCTACATAGTTTCAAAATTCTGAAAGTACTTGAATGTTGAAATCCTCTTTGACTCTCTCCCCTTACCCAAAATTTGAAGCAAACGTTGGAGTCAAAAACGTAAATGAACTAAGCTTGGTCAAGTTACCTGCACTGCATCACAAATGCAAAATCAGTAGGATATTTTTCTATGGGTCAAAAAAATACCTTTTTTCGGGTGAGTGGTCAATGTAGATTTTTGAAAAACAAAAAGAAACTTCACAGCTGCAAGTGTAAAAATTATAGCTAAAAAAGCATCAATAACTCAGTGATTACAATATGGAAGAAGAAACGTACCATTTTGGATTTAACATGGAAGCTCTAATTTGGATATTTTAAGTGGAAATTCATTGATGAAGAAAAGAAAGGGAAAAACCGTACAAACCTTTAGTTGCACTATAAAAAAACACACCGTAACTTCCAAAAATGGATGAGAAAAGGAGTGTCAATATATCTCTAAGACTCCCAGGATTAATAGATATGCCCATTAGTTAGCCAGTTACTTTAGTTAATTAGTTAGTTAATTTAATTAATTAAATAAATAAAACATGTGCTTGTAATTCTACCAATAAAGAAACCGAATTTCTATCAAGAGTCATTGTTAAGACATAAGAATTGAGAATAGCAAAAGTGGAAGACCACCAATAACCATATGATGCAGCAGAAATGGGATAATGAAGTTTTGATCTATGCTTTCAGAGTTTTTAAACCATAGTATCATTTGTTATACGGCCTCCTCCATTCACCTGCCCTTTTATCATGGACAATAAAATTTCTTTTTTCAGATAAAATAATCTGTTTCTGAGAAGATTTATTCTATTAAAGAATTAATGTTAAAGGATACAGAGGTTAAATAGATAAATGTTAAAGACAAATATTCATGCAGACAAACGTATCATGTAGTACAAATATCAAATATGCAAGTATACTATCAAGCTGAAAAGTTGGGACGTGGTTATTTCTTCAATTTTGGGAACTGCAATTGCCCTAATCAAATATGCACGTATATACCATCATACAGGCATATCATTCAGAAAAGTTGGGGCAAGGTTGGTACCCTTAACTAAAAAACTTTATTACCCCTTTCTATTGCATCATATGGTTATTGGTCCAACTAAGAAGGGACCAAGAAGGAATTTTCCACTTTTCCAAATGCAAAGATGCTCCGAAACTATATTATCATACTTTGTAGGGACCAATGCTGCAGAGGAAGTGACACGTACACATGTTCAGGGCATTCTCTAGAAGACAAAGGCTGCTGGAAGACAAATAATTTTCCAACAGTCTGCAGGCAAAATAGCTAATCAATTTCATTGGAATTTCCTTGAAGTGGGTTTGCACCAATCGTAAGGGGCAAGATTGCTGAGTCACGCGTGATCGGGCTTCGCACCCCAATTCCCAACAGCACTACCAGGACAAAAGTCAAAAGCACAAATCTTTTTGAGTCAAACATCGTGGGACACGACACAACACAACACGTATTATGTACATGGCAAAAAACGCGGGGGCATCAACCGTAGTACATAGTAGCAGTAATTGATGACAATTCCACAACAGCTTAAGTGTGAATGAGCACGCAATATACGACCAAACAAAACTCCATTTGCCATTAATAGTATAATCTCTGGTCCTTATTAAGTTATTTTGGTATTAAAAAGTGTAGGTGAGTTATGTCATGCAAATTCATCACGAACAGATCAAGCCTCGTGGACCATGGTTCAAATTTTTAGTTTAGTCCTGTCATTCAGTCATCATTTAATAGAAATAGAAACTAAAATGAACAAAAAGTTTAACAGAACAGAAGCGAAAATAAGTAAGAGTTGGTCTGACAGAAGAAAATAGTCTCCTACAGTGTGACAATAGAGGTTTAAATAGTCCCTAAAACTTAAAACAGAGAGTAAAAATATAATTTTTTTTTTTATCAGACAAAAATTCTCTATACAAAAATCCTATAGTTGTATATACACACCAAATTCAACCTATGCAATACGCTTATCTCTTGTTATTCAATGTGACTAGAACATCACATAGCCAAAAGAATGAGAGAGAGAGAAAAAAAAAAAAGAAGAAAAAGACAAGCTAGAGCTACAAAAAGCTAGTGCCAGCACGGCCATGGTGTAACAAATAGTGCGCAATATGATCCCTAGCCTGAATGGAAGCAGCAGAACGAATCCCATTATCCGCCACCATCTCATCATCATAAAGCTCAAACCTCCACTCAGGATCCATCTCCTCATTCCTAATCTCACAAATGTTATGCAAAACACAACACGCGCCAAGCACAACAGGCAAGTCCTGAAGCTTAACCTCCGTCCTCTTCTGCAAACACCCCCACCGCCCTTTCAACTTCGCAAAGGCCTGTTTGGCAACCCCCTGAATCTCCTCTATTTTTTCGTTAAACGCGTGCTGCGTCCACGTCAGATTAGAGTGAGTGTACGGCACCAGAACCCAGTCCATTAAAGGATGCCCCGAATTTCCTACAATCCAAACGTCCTTTAAATTCCCCCTTTTCGCTCTCTGAAACAAAGCGCTTTTCTCCAAAACTTGATCGTCTGGCATCGAACCGGGCCAACCAATGCACACGTCAGTGAAAACCCCTTTCGAATCAACCACGCCTTGAACCGTTATTGAATAACTCGTCTTCTGGTTCCGTTCAGTGTGCCGTTTGTTAAAATACGCCGAGACGCTTATTTTAGGCGCTATGATTGGAACGTGTGTGGTGTACATTGCGCCTCCCACGTTTTGTATTCCCGAAACGCTCTCAAACTCTTCCTTTACGTGTTTCATTCTTTCCTCATTTGGCCACTGCAGGTACTTGGGCATCAAAACGGTGCGTATCGCGGTGCACACTTCGAGGACTAGCTTGTGACACGTAGAGATCCCCAACCCGAACCGCTTCGACACGAGCCGAAGCGGGTCGCCGGTGGCGAGGCGCCATATGCACACCGCCACGCGCTGGCGCACTGGAATTGCGTCGCGGAGCATCGTGTTTTTCTTCGTGACCACTGCGTCGAGCTCGTCGCAGATCATATCGAACGTGCTTTTGCTCATCCGGAACCACCGTCGGAACTCCTCCTCCGGGAAGTCCTTCCGGCTGATCCGCTCCCACCAGTCCTTCGACCGGTCCTTCACCCATAGCCTCCGCTGAACCGTCGAACCGGATTCCGAACCGGTCTGATGCTGGTCCTGAAGCTGAAGCTGAACCTGAACCGAACCGGTCGCTGCAGCAGCAGCAACCGCACGACGGGCTTTTTTGGTTATTTTAGTTTCCAACTCCTCTGATTGGGCGTAATGGGCTTCGAATTGGGCCTTGTAGGTGTTCATGACCCGAGCCTGGTTCTGGAAACTGGCGTTGTACATGGCGCGGTGTTGTTCGGAGTCGACTGTACTGTTTCGCTCTTCTTGAGTTTCTTCCTCGTCTAACATAATCAGCGAAGCAAGTAAGTCCTTCAAGTTACTATCGCTATTATTATTACTATTATGCCCTTTTTGTTCTGCACCTCTCCACTCGTCTTCGTCTTCGTCTTCGTCTTCGTCGTCTTTTCTGTTACGCTTTCTGTTGTTGATGTTGTTACTGTTGAGGCTGTTAGAGTCGGTGTCCGCGAAGAGGTTGTAGAAGTGGGAGTATTCCTCTTGGGTGAGAAACGAGACGGGGCTGATTTCCATGTGTGTGTTTAAGGATTTTGTTGGTATGGTTTTTGAGAAGTGTGAACACTTGAGATTTTACGATTGGGGGAAGGGTGGGGGATTTATAGAGAGAGGAAGCGTGTGCGGAAGTGTGAACGCGATGTGTGGGGTCGGGGGTTTCTTTGACGGTGACTCTGACCCGGGTGGGGCTTTGGATTTGGGAGCATAAAACAATGATTGCGTGCGTCTCGGAAAGCGTGGTTTTTTACGCGGTTGGATTGCTTTGCGGGTTTCTTTATTAACAAAAGGTTATTGGAGTGTTTGGTTTTGTTCTTGTTTTGGAATTTTGCGGGTTTGAAAAACGTTGGAGAAAGGAAAAGGTGGACTCTGAATGCAAGGGAAGCGGAGAAGGTTCGCTCTTTTTCGGATCTGGCTTGCTACGAAGGAAGGGAGCCTTAGAAATTAAAAAAAGCGGCAACAACAGAAGGAGTTGAGAAACGAGCAACTTTTGTTCCTTGATTTATTTTACTTTTGTCAGATTCGATAAGGTTAAATGGAATAAGATCATTTTTTATCCTATTTTATATTTGTAGTATATGTCAGATAAATTGGTAAATAATGATATAAAATTACAAAACATAATGATATTAATGGATTAAGTGATAATAGAAGGATGGTAGTTTAGTTAAGAGAATGAAATGATTGCCATAATTATGATAATAATAATATAATTATTATAATAGTAACAATAATAATAATAATAAAATAATAATATAAATATGATGATAGTAATAATAATTATTATTATAAAAGTATAATTATTGTAACATATATAAATTATTAATTTGTTTGGATATTTTTTAGAATTAATTTTGATATTTAAACTCATGGTGGAAAACTAAAAAAGTTAAAATAATTATTTATTGTTTTAACTTCAACTTGATTTTGATACAATAAAAAGCTAATCTAAACACACAATAATGATTGCGATCATGCGAATAATAATAATATATTAAAAATTTTAATTTAATGTAAGTTTAGACTTACATTTAGTATCAATGGATCTTTTATCTATATCTATATATATGTGTATTATCTTTTGTATTTTTTTTATCTTCTCAACTTTAAAATTATTATTACATGTTTTATCAATTAAATGAGGTAATTGCTAAGTTGCAAGCTAAAGTAGACAAAACGCAATGATTTTATGGGTATATTTATTTTATATAGTCATTTTAGTATGACTCATGTCACGGTTGTCTATCTTGGACATGCTAGAATTAAAAACATGAATGAATGTCAAGCTTTTTAAAAGTCTATGATTTTGATAATTATAAAAATATTATAATTTGATATGAGTGAGAGTTCTAATAAGTCTTGATAACAAAAATACGTCTAAAGGGACGATAAAGGTGATGTCTCTAAACTTAAACAAATAAAAATGAGGTAAAAATGCTAAGCATTCAACATACCAAAATCACTAGATACGTCTAACATATTTTATAAAATCTATGTATCCAAAAGGTTATTAAAAAGTTATACATTCAAAGACGTATATTTTTACAAATAAGTCTAATAAACTTTACATGTCCAATATCTCTTTTCCATTTGAACTAATAAACAACAACAAATTCTTTTATACCTACACATTTAAGTTTGTTCTGACTATATCTCTTCTATTACATGTTTTCAAATGTCTAGAATATTTTTTTCTTATATCTCATATTTATAATATCCTCTTTTGTTGTTCTAATGTTTGAATTTTGAAAAAACATTTGATGAAAAACAAAAGACATGAGAAAATAAACAAACTTTCATACTAGAATAACCCTCGAGCATTGAAGTTTGTCAAAAGAAAATAAAGAGTATAAATGTTTGAAAGAATAGTTGTTCTTCAAAAGCTCTATAAATAGGAAATAGGAAGAAAATGATAAATATATTCTCTCTCCTCTAACACATGTTTGAATATCCACTATGATAAAGACATATACAAAAAATAAATATGCTTAATGCATAATTAAAACGAAAAGAAAATAAAGAATATTATCTCACAACAAATACTTCAAAATTCAAGTCTATATATACTAAAAGATTTCAAAAGTGAAGAAACCCTTGAACTTACAAACATCTTTCTGCTATCTATACGTCTAATATTTTTGTAACATCTCTCATTGAGATTGAAAATGCTTTAATATTGTTTCATATCTTTAGTCTTGTTAAGTTATTTTAGTAATTGTGTTTTAACTTATATATCTTATAGAAATCTTTTTGTAAAGATCTTAAGAAAGTTAAGAGTTAGTGTTGGTACCACATGGCATACGAAGTAGAGTCTAGAAGATGTTGCATCTCATGTGCATTTGCATGATTCAATTGTTAAGTAATGTGACTTATACATGAACTTCATATGTAAACTTGTGCTAACTTATATTTCATTCTTGTTTGTCTTATGTTTAATATATGATATAATGCAAGAATGATTTGCGCTCCCTTTCCTCATTGTTATTTTTGTTGTATGTGTTTTGGTTGATTGCCTTTAGTAGGTAAGGATTGTCCCAACATTGAGCATGATGCTGGAGGAGAGTTTTAGCGTCATATACTTAGTTTATACTTTTAGTTTTGAGAACTTGTGTTCTAATAACTAGGGCATCGATGTAGAGTTATATGCTTATATTTCCTTATTCATGTAATTAAATATTTTATACAATGTATGGTTTTTGGAGTGTCGACCCTTTTGATTTATCATATATGTGTGTGTATTATTGCATGGATGATTGTGATAATTGAGAAAGTAAACCTTTTACGCATGAAAAATATTTGAAAAATTCATACTTTTGTTAATATATGTTCATGTACAATATATGACATTTTGGCTTGTAGTAACACTACATAGTCACCACACTAATATAGTGTATTATTACCCTAGCAAGGCCATGGGTCCCTCCAATAAAATAGAACTAACTTCCTACTCTCATAAATATTATCAATCTTTGTGTGAGATACTTATTTATTGCATTTATGTGTTTTAGTGAAAATTTTACTAGCTTGAGTATTATAATATTTTTTGCAACTAAGCACCCAATTTCAACAACATCTTTGTTGCATTGATGTTGTGGCCAACCTTAGGAGATTTCAAATTTTGTCTATACAAGTATTTCAAAATCAACATCTTGAAGTTCAATCCACATCAGCTTCAACCATTTTAGACATGTCAACGATCCACCTTAGATATAACATTTTCGTTCATTTTAAACAAATTATTAGAGTCATTTGTGGGAATCTTATGAATTTGATTCCCACCATTATGGTTATGAATCAATACACAACTAAAGTCACTCATGATCCTCAATAAGCCAAAGTTTGTATAATCATAGATGGGTTTGTAAAAGGTGATTATGGTAGATCACATAAGCAGACATTGTTAGCTATTATGGGTGTACAACAACTTTGGTTATCTTTTTCTCAAAAGTGGATTATAGGAATATCATCCAATAATATGATGATTTGATGATGATACAAGTAATCATTACAAAAATAAATGTTTAAAGGATATTTTTTGATCAAGGAAGTTTAGTAAATTATTGTATCATTGGGCATTCATCCATATATGAATAAGTTAAGAATAGTTGACATGTTTTGTTGGTGCAAAAAAGTGTTGCACACTTTATTTTAATAAGAAATGTGCATATATATACAAAAATAATGTGATTGTAATTGTACATTCGGATAAGTCTCTAACAAGTTATATCTAATTAATAGCCTAATGAATTTTATCTAACAATCTAATAAATTATCTCTAATTATAATTTGAAATTAAAATAAATCAATTAGGATAGGAGGATCATGAGGTTGTTGTCGTGTTAAGTATAGGATTGGATGAAGACACTAGAAGTAGGCGCATGAGACCAACTTAAGACTTTTCCCAAATGATGTGATAGTCAATGTTTAAGTGCTTTGTACGCTTATGGAGGAATGACTATCAATAAAGGTCCAACTAGTGCTCTGATACCATATCAAAAAAAGAAGACAATGGATCCAAAAGAAGAACCTGTTTTGATACCATATTAGAAAAAAAAAAGAACATAGTTTATTGGTGTAGAAAAGTGTTACACACAATTATTATTTCAATTTTAAATTATTATTAGATAAATTTATTAGGTTATTAGATAAATTTATTAGGTTATTAGATAGAATTCATTAGGCTATTTAGATAAAATTTGTTAGGATATTATATATAATTTGTTAGAGATTTATTCAAATGTGCAGTTACAATCACATTCCTTTTGTATATATTCACACCTTTCTTATTAAAATAAATTGTGTGCAACACTTTTTTTATGCACCAACAAATCATATTCCTCTTTTCCTGATATGATATTAGAGCAAGTTCTTCTTTTGGATACATTGTCTTCCACCAATCTTGTTTTCTCATAATCTTCCATCAATCGTGTCTTCTCATTGTCTTCCATCAATCGCGTCTTCTCATTGTCTTCCATCAATCATGTCTTCTCAATAGTGATACAATATGAACAACAATCTTCGGGGTTCGTGACAGATATTGATTCACACCAAGTCATGACTTGTTTGGGCAACAATCATCGAGGCCAAGGACCTGGTGGCACTAGTCCAAGTGGCAGCGTCCACTGTGGAAGCAACCATAATCTCAACATGGTTTTATGAAAGTCCACCCTCCCCGACTGTTTACTCACATGTTTTCCAAACTCGATTTGGTTGATATCTTCCAACCACCAACTTGTGGGAGGGTAACACAACAACAACCTCTCGAACAATAACCTCACGATCCTCTTGACCTTAACTAATTTATTTTAATTTTAAATTATTGTTGAATATGTATTCTTTTATTCAAATTATTATTAGGCTATTAGATAAAATTTATTATGCTATTTAGATAGAATTTATTAGACTATTAGATAGAATTTATTAGGTTATTTAGATAGAATTTGTTAGGCTATTAGATATAATTTGTTAGATACTTATTCGAATGTGCAGTTACATTCACATTTCTTTTGTATATACACACACCTTTCTTATTAAAATAAATTGTGTGTAGCATTGTCTACACACCAATAAATCATGTTCTTCTTAAATAAGTTGTATGAAAATGACTTAATCAGATTTATGATAGACTAAATTCAACCATTGAGAAATTTAGACACATTTCTTACGGTGGCATATTGATAAATCTATATTTGATGAATTATAGGCATGGTTTTATTGAAAAAAAGAAGAAAAAAAGAAGTATAAAAAAATAAAAATAATTTTACTTTGAATAGCTTTTTAATAAATATACTTTTAAGAAATCTTTTTTTATATTTTATAGGAAAATAAAGGAAAACACTTGTAGCTTAGAGTGAAATGTCTAAAATGTTGTAGTGGCATCCCTCACCATTAAGATAAGCAACAAGTTTTCCTTTAAAAGCCCGCACTAGAATTGAATACAAATGTAGGTTTAAATGCTTAAATTACTAGAAT
Source organism: Pachyrhizus erosus (assembly GCA_026544285.1). Lineage (NCBI taxonomy): Eukaryota > Viridiplantae > Streptophyta > Magnoliopsida > Fabales > Fabaceae > Pachyrhizus > Pachyrhizus erosus. The sequence continues at coordinate 11,615 of JAMLFT010000127.1, read as the reverse complement.
CTTCTAGTAAGCCAACCTATGAAATGCCAAAAAGATTGGAAGATGTTGAGACATGAATTTCACACTAGATACTTACTATATGAGACATTGTTCAACGTCTAACTTCTTTTTTGTTAGATATTTTCTTCACCCAACATCCCAAATGCCTAACTAATGTTGGATGCTAGTGGTGATTTTCTAAAAGGTTGTAATTAATGTTGCTAAATAAAAATCCTTTATAAGGTCTATTTGTGGATACAATATGTTAAAAGACAATTTTTCTCTTCAATAACCTTAATCTTTAGGTTCACCTTTCTATTTCCATTGTTGAAGAGTTAACCCTTAGAATACGAGCTTAAATAATTAGTATATACACCATCATCCATGACCATTCCTTTTTTGTACATTTTTCATCTTGTTTTGCTAAACCTTCATTATAGTTAGTGTTAGATTATTTTTGTGAGATTCCTTTGTATTAAACCTTGATTTAATGTAAGTCATTATATTTAGAGCAATACATTCTATATTTGATGTTTATTGCAATTACCCATTGTTGAGATTGATCTCAAATGTGTTTACAATAAGGAGTCATTTACACATGTTTTTGTTTGAGTGTGATAATTATGTCTTAAGTTGAGCTTAAGAATAATACTTCGTAAGACATATGTTTTTATATATTTCAATTTTAATGCTTAATTTGTTTTTAATGAAGTTATGGAAGTAGAACATTGAGTTGAGTCAAAGTGATTTTATGCCAAGGAATTGGGTTTAATCTATATTAGTGAAATTTGAACTTATAAACCTTGTTTGAATTTTTTTTTTTTAATTTGGAGAATGAATACAAAAAAGTTCAAAATCCGTAACTAATCTTACAATCATTATTAAAAAATTCTAAAATTGTAAACACGTCATTAGTTTTATTTTCACAAAATTTACTCTTGATCATTTATGTGTGTGACAACGCAATTTGCTTGCCTTTAGCTTAATTATAAAATTAGACTATGTTGCCCCAATTCTTATGAAAAATAATATCTTACTTATCCGATTTTATTTTATTATGACTTATGCACTTGTTAAAAAAGAGATTGAAACTAAAATTTTATATATGTATTTTAAGCACCACTAAGTCCTTAATGGAGATGAAAAAGTAAGGAAATAAATTTGCTTAATGTACCAAGGGTAAAGAAGTATACTAAACACTTGGTGATGAAAATTCTAAGAGGAAGGTAACAAGTGATAAGTGTTATGAGAGACCAAAGGAACAAAATGAAAATTAGACTAATGCCTCCCAATAAAACATTAGATTCTACTATTTGATTTGGACCTAATGATTAATTGATTAGGCAATTCTCAAAGGTTGTACCAATAAATATTTCTTAACTTTTTCAAGTCTGAGAATCACAAGAGAATATCATAAAATTAGTTATTGTGTTAGAGTAAGGGATAAAATAAAGTGGAGAGATTTACTAGTGATTAACAAAGTTTATGTTTGCATGGATAACAATTGATAGTTAGGAATTGATTTGAAGTTTTATTGTCATCAATTTTTAATAGATTCAATGGTCAAACCAGTCACACATATAAAGAAAAGACCTATAAAGCTAAAATGATGAAATGTAGCACAAAAGCATATTGATAAGTTGCTACAAGTTGGATTTATCAAGAAAATCCAATATGCTACCTAGTTGGCAAATGTCGTAATGGTGAAAAAGTTTAGTGAAAGAGGGAGAATGTGTACTAATTCCTTTAGCTACAATATATTGCCATTTATGGATGCATATTTAGGATACAATTAGATCATTATGTATCTCGACAATGAACTTAAAATGTCTTTTATGACTGAGAAATTGGTTGTACTAGTATAAAATAAATAATTATTTTTGTATAAATTTAAGCATTATAACTATCTACTAAATTTTTCTTTATTACTATAATGTCTATATTTGTTAGAGTTAAAATTATTGACATTTCAAATATTTAATAGATAATAAATCATTAGATTATGATGAATTTTAAATGGAACTATTGATGTATTTTATTATTAAGTGTGTAAAGTTCTCAAACAATCTAAAAGAATGAAGTGTTCGATAAGACCAAACTCAAGAATACATATGCCAAAACATGTTACAAAGTAGAAAAGTATTTTGGTCCTTCATTACTTCAACAATACGCTATAATGGAAGTCAAATCCTATAAAAAAAATCATTAAAGAATGCACAACCATTATCTAAAAATAAATAAAATGACTAATAAAATTTTAAAGATAAAAAGTTAGAATGACAAATTTAGAATAAAATGCTTCAAAGTACATGGTATGATTATTTCATTAAGATTTCTAATAGTTTTTTCTACATAAGGATCAAAAGGAACATATATATTTACATTAAATATACCATTTAACAATCACTTCATATTTTTGGAGAAGAACCAAGTTCAACTCTAGGTACTAGAAGGATGTTAATGATATAAATACTCAAAATGAAGAATTTATGAACCTTAACTATCTTGTATAACAATGTACCTTCATACAAAACGTATATTCTTTCTTTCATTGTAAATTTTTACAACATTCCTTCATTGTATGTTATCATTGTGCTTACCTTATAAACCTTAAAGATAACATTAAATTTCTATTTTCAAAAAAAGGAAAGTAATATTTGAAAATACTTGTATAAAAATGTTTGCATTGCAACTCTTGAGAGACTTCATAAGAATACTTAGATAGTGAAATATTTACATTGTTGAACAATGAATATTATAATAAAACTCTTATATTTTGTTCGGATGAAGAATTTTAAAATCTCAAAAATTTTGAAATGTTTGATATTTGAATTATTTTGATTTGAAATTTCTTCATTTGTTAAATACTTTATTTAGATAAATCAATTTAAATTTCTTAAATTTTAAATTCTTAATTTAGACAAAATAATTTAATTTTCATTATATTCAAATTTTCATTTTAAATATATATTTAGAAATTGAAATTTTAACATTTAATTTTATCTAAATACACATTAGCTAAATTTTAAATATTTAATCATTTTAAAATAATTTTAATTTTAGATAATATCTAATAATTAAATAATTAAAATTCAAATATTGAAAATCTATCAATATTGATAAAGAGACAAAAGAAATAGAAGAGAGAGAGAGTAAAATGAGAGAGAGGGGAACACGGGACAAATAAAGTAGAGAAAAAGGAGAGAGACAAGTTAAGGAGAAGATAAAAAAAACAGGATAAAGAAAGGAAAAAAGAGGGTGGAAAGAGAGGAGAAAGAGAGATTAGGAAGAGAGGAGACGAAAGAGTAAGAGAGGAGGGGAAAGAAAAAGAAAAGAGTAGAAAGAGAGAATAAAGAGAGGGAGAGAAGAGAAAGAAAGTGATTAAGAAAATTTTCAAATTCTTACTTTTATGATAAAATTTGAAATTCTATAATTTTAAGTAATGAAAATTCTTTCACAAATATTTAGAATTTCAATTTTTTTAAAAAATTTCTTATTCAAACAACATATTTTACTACAAAATATTTTAAATTCTCTAAAAACAATTATCCTCTTAAAAATTTTTATCCAAATATGACATTAATGTTTTATTAAAAAATTAAAAACATGAATCAATATGAATTTGTAATATTAAAATATTAATCATTTTAAAATAAAGAAAGTATTGATTAGGAACATCAATTTTTTTAGCATTTTTTTATTCTATTTTTCTGTGGTTTGAATTATAAAATTAATTAAATTGAGTAGTTTTAAAGGATTCGTGCACCAAGGGATTGGGTGTAGGCTAATATAGTAGAAACCCATCAATTAACCCATGAATAATTTTACTTGAAGTAGGTAAATTTTGATGTATCATGTAAACATTTAGTGAAGTCTAACTCCAATCACTCTTGCCTGTTTCATGGAAATTGAATTAATCTTTTTATATTATGTTTCTAATTTCATTACTTCAAATTCTTATTTGTTTTTAATTGTTTTCCATAAAAAAAAATAATATAAAGTCTCCTTCAATTCAATAATTGTGTTCAGATACTTTGCTTTTGTGAACCAATAAATGTTAATACAATTTCTCATGAGAACAATACATTATACTGCTTATACAAACCAGTGCACTTGTTGAAGGCCTATCGACAACCATTATAGAAGGCAAATGAAGCCATGGAGTTTTTGGATGAAATGTTGTCAAGAAGGATTCAAATTGATATGTATACTTACAATGTCAATTTCTAAGTTATGCGCAATTCTTTGTAAATTTTTCCATAATTAATGGAGCCGCTACATTCACATAATCTTGTTAATGAATAAGAATTGCAATAATGTGATGAGTTGTGAGGAAATAACTGCCACATTAAGTAATCATATTAATGTATAGAAGTTACAAAGATGTGAGTAGTTACAACTTTATAACGAATTGTGAGGAGTAAGATTATCCATTCCGATCTAGATAAACAAAGTGATAAGTGGAAATAATTACAACCCCGCTTCAAGAAAGAAAGGGAGGGAGAGTTATATTTGCACCATTGGATGATAGGTAAAACTATTAAGATATATTATAAACCATCTTTATTGAAAGATGATTGAGAGATCCTTTTTCTATCAAGAGAAAAAAAGTTTGTAATCTTACGTTTAATATTGGAGATGTTTTGTTGAATTAGGTCTTGTAGTTTTTCCTATCTCATGTTAAGAGTTTGCAATTTTAAATTTATGGTATTATATTTCTACTCTTACACTTTCATTCAATGTCCATTTTAAATTTATAAGGAGGTGATTTGGATAATAATTTCAACAATGTTATCAAAACTTGCTTGGTTGAGAAAATTATCTTCCTACATTACTTAAGATGGAAGGTGTTGTTGCACGTGATGGAGACATGTTAAAGTTAACCGTTGAAAATTACCCCTTATAAAGTATCCCTCAAATTATCAAAGAGAATACTTTAGTACATTGAATATGAGAAACAACATCACAAGCAAGGTTGTTGGCATTGATGACGTGACGATGACTGAAAATGTTAACAAGCTTGTGCCAACGAAAATAAGACAATTCTTTGATATACATATAACTTTATCTGAATAGAAAAATTGGATCAAGTTGAGATGATAAATTAATTCTAAAAGATGAAAACTTAACAAAGGAGACAGTATTGTTGTTCGAGGAAAGAAGGAAAACTCCTTGTACATTATGCAAGCAATAATATGCAAAGGAGATATGAATGTTGCTCAAGATGAAACCTAAGAATGGTAGCAAAACCAATTGAGTCATATGAGCAATAAAGGTTTGGAGATCCTTGTGAAAGATCATCTTCTAAGCATAAAAAAGTAGCCACTTGAATCCTCTGAAGAGTTTCTGGCAAGCAAAAATGTAGAGTATCCTTCTAGAGATAAGACAATGAAAGAAGAAGAAACATATCCTAGATCTTGTACATTCAAACATTTTCTCTACGCCTAAAAGGTCCTTTAGTGTTTCTCAATATTTTGCTACCTTATTGATAACGACTTAAAGAAGGTGCTCAAGGAAGTTGTATCCATTGAAGATGAAGGTTTAAGTTCTTGAAGCTTTGAAGGAGTTTCATATATGTGTAAAGCAACTACTTGGTAGAGAGTTAAATTGCTTAAGAATTGGCAGTAGTGGAGAATGACCCATTTGATGACTACTATAAGACTCGAAGGATAAAACATGAGATGAAACCTATGAAGCATGGACGCACCTCATCGTTGTCTTTTCCCCGCGTCAGAGATGCTTCGGACGCGAACATGGAGAGGACACGACTCCGACACGGTGTCCGAGACGGCCTACAGATCTGGACACGGTCCAACCCTTTGGACACGACCCACCTTTTGGACACGAACACGTCGGTTTTCTTTCTTTTTACTAAATTTCAAAAATCCAATTAAAAAACCTTCTATCTACCTTCGTTCACAACCTCTGCCTTCCTTCACCTTCACGTTTACGTTTCCTCCTTTGCAGGAAACCGTGACTACATCCACCGGCGCTGTCAAGCAAATCTCCATCAATAGTCCATCGTCCATCGACCATTGATCACCAACGCCGTCAAACCACCACGTCGTCGCACCAAACAACTCCAATGTCACACCAAACAACAGCGTCTTCTTCGTTGCAACCCAGTCGCCGTACCAAACCACATCGCCAGCCGTCTGTTTTTTGGACTTTGCTTTACAATGATGATGACCAAGAATGATGGTTTTGCATAGTATTTCTTTATTTTGTGAGGCTCTTTATTATAATGAGTTTTTTTATTCCCTTTATTTTTTGTATTGGGGAATATGATGTCTTTTAGTATTTTTGTTTTTGAGACTTATTATTATATGAATTATAATCCTATTGTCATGTTTGATCATATTTAATTTTTTGTCATGTTGTCTCTGTGACCTATGATTTTTATTTTAACTGTATTCTCGTGTCCCGTGTTTGTGTTTGTGTTGCGTGTTCATGTTTTCATAGGATGAAACCTCCTGAAACACCCAAATGATCGAAATAGCTAAAAACATAGCCAAGACAAATACAAATAAAGTAAAATACTGCTTACGTAAAACTTCTTTAGTCATTATGGTTGAAATAGTGAGAATTGTTGCTAGTTTTGTCTCCAAGACCTTGAAATGGAAAGATATTAGACGAAATTTGATTTGGAAAGAAATCCTCTTATTCTCAATTGAGATGAGTCTTTGTGTGTAGGGAATTTGTCCACATTCTTAACAAAAAAAAAAAAAAAAAAGTAAAACTTAATGTCACGAAGAAAGAAAGCATATATCTTGCTTCAGCAAGAGAATTTTGGCTTCAAGCTATGGAATCTCATTAATAAGAAGATTGTTGGAAGTAAAGATGTGATATTTTTCAAATATAAAATTATTCATGATATTAAATCATTTTTAATTGTTATTTTATCATTTATTTATATCACCTAAATAAAATTGGATGTTCACAAGTATTTTTCAAATATTAAACACATTCTTCGAATAATAGATTGTTTATTGTATTATATTAGTTTAGAATCTAAACTCTAATTTCTAATCGTGGTGGTAAATAATTCAAGGGAAAGACTCATAAGAGAGATATTGATCAAACAATGCAACCTAGACAAACGATGCAACTAGACTAGATAATGGAAAGTTAGACAAATGAACCAAAACAGATATGTGACCCAAGTAAACAAATTCAATTTGGTCAGACAAATCAATCATCTCAAACAATGCATCCATTTCGAGCGATACGATAAAAGAACAAAATACAAAGACAACTCAGCTAGAACATGCATAAATCCTAAGTAAGATGGTTTATAAGAGTTAAACAACCATCAAGGTATTTCTAAGATGAATATGATAACCTTATTAGTAATAGAGAACTTCAAAGTTTTAAGAAAGCTATTGAGATGGACAATAAGGAGAAATGGAAGAAAAATATAGAAAAAGGAAACCCAATCCTTAAAGAACAATTAGACAAATGATTTGGTGAAATTAATAAAAAGAAATAAGAATTATGCTTAAGAAAGAATATACTAGAGGGAGATTGTTAGATAAGAAACTAATGAGTGAAAAACCAACTCAAATGAGTATTGAAACATAAAAAAGTTTGTGGTAGTTCCATGTATTAGATGTCTTTTAGATGTGAAAAACAAGCAATGTGCCTTATGGATTACAATTAACATCAATATATGTATAAGTAATTTTACCATCAAATATTTGTGGATGAAAAATGAAGTTAGAATCCACAAAGACAATAATCCCTATAATGACTAAGATGATATTAACTAAAAAGGTTAAGGACTATTATCAAAGGTATTAATATAATGATTTCTAATAATTATGCAGGAAAATGAGAAATTTAATTAGAGATTCTTTCATAACTAATGAAACAAATATATTTAAAAAATCTTATTAATAAATAGAATTCACAAGATGTGATGATAATTAAGAAAAATTAGATACCAAATTCATGTTCATGGATCATATGATTTGTGATGGTTACTTGTTGGATATTGTTAATTATAGCACAATCATAATGTGACACGATTTTATATGTAGTTATTATTATTAGTTTAAAATAATATTTTAGTCTATTATGTTTTCTCGTTTTCTTATTTTAGTTTTTTATGTTTTAAAATTATTTTTTTAGTCTTTCTTTGTCTTCTAATGGATTCAAAATAGTTCTTGTTCTCGTTAATAATAATATGACGTTATCTTTTTTATTATTTTATTATGTTTTTGGAGGCACATTTTTTGGTGACTCAAAATCACCAAAAAATTGTTATACCTCATTGATGTTGTCCCTTCCCTTTTTGTGAAGCAAATTGGTGAATCAGCGTCGACATGGTTTGGGCCACCATCTTAGATGACTTGCATTTCTAATGCATCTCTCCTTTGGATCACATCTTGGTTGTGATGACCAACACCACCATCTCTAGTGGGTGGCACTTTAGGCAAGTCAACAAGAGCCCTTTTCTAACGTCATCAAAGCCCATCTTGTCAAAGTCAAAGCATCATTCATCAAGAGTCTGTGATTCTCGACATTGAATTACTTCGCAACAACAAGCACCTAGGGGATGGACGGGAAGAGGGGGGGTTGTGGTGAAAATTAAAGAAGAGATAAAGGAAGGGGGAGGGAGGGATTGTGGAGAAGACGAAGAATAAAGCAATGTTTGACAGTTTTGAACTACTAAAAAATAGTCATCGAAAAAAATAATAAAATACTAATAAAAATAATATCACATCATCATATATGGACAAAAAAATTATTTTGAATTAATTTACAAAACATAAAAGATTAAAATGAAAAAAATAAAAATATAATGAACTAAAATATTATGTTAGCTTGTAATTTTTTTTTTTAATTTCTTCCTTTCTTTACGTTCTTTCGTTTACTTCCCTTTGTTTGAAATCAGGGTCTTCGTCACAGAGGCTCCAAATGACTGATGAAATTTAAAGATAGTATAATATTATACAGTTCTATAAAAATGGAATGAAATGGTACCTTAAAAGCGAGTAAAAGAACGTTTGCCCAATTGGATATTTTCATTGCCTTTTCAGATTGCACTTGTTCCGCATGCACTGATCTATCCTCAATGATAATATTTGAAGATTCAATTGAATCAACCTGCTCAAATGACCTTAGGGTGGCAAATTGCCTTTCATAATACTCTTTCTCCCCTAGCACACAAAGAAAGAATGAAATTTAAGTATGATGAACAAAAAGTTAGAATATTTATTCTCATAACAAATCAAGGTGACTGTGGCTAAAAACTTTAGTTCGAAATTGAGTCCAATTGCAAATTGTAATCCGTTAGCTCAAATGGTAAGATGCACGGATGCTTTGAAATATAAATCACTTCGAATTACAAAATTGTAATCCAATTATTCGAATTGTAAGTAAGCTATACGAACTAGTTCAAATTTATATCATTTTTTATGACGAATTCTAGCGTGAGAAACTAGCATAGGTCTCCCACGATGGGAGACAATTTTTTAACTATTAGATATATCCTTTTTTAAATCAATGGTTAGATTTCTTTTCTCTTTTGTTTTTTCTTTTTTATATATACTTTATTCTTCTTCCTTTCTGGATCTAGCTTTCCTCTCTTTTTTTTCGATCTTCTCTAGCCGCCTCTTTTTTTCCTGACAATGCACCCTTGTTTGCTACCCAATGAAACACACCACCATCACACGCCATCTGGTATGTTCAGGTCAACCTCCATGAATTAATGGTTGACTTCTTTAACTTTTTCTTTTTATGATTTTCTTTTCTCTTCTATTGTAATGAGGATCAACTAAGGAACATGGACATTGAAACATTTTAAGGACTTGGTGGACCAATGATAAAGACATGTACTAAGAAAGTAAAATAAATCTTAAATCCAATGGTGACAATTTGATTGAAACAAATCCATAACTAAAAAGATTGAAATTTAAATTGGTCAACTACTTAATTCAACTTGAGGAATAAATATAATAAATTCAACTTGAAGAATAAACATAATGAATCGTTTCGCATGACAAAATTCACGAGAATATGTTATCTAATTTTATTTAAAATTGTAATAAGTGGTTTAGATTGCACTACTTTATTTTAACATATAGATCCAAAACATTTATTTATTTTTTGTCTTATGTTCTGCGTATTACATTAAAATAATATTTAAATAAGACATGAATAAGAGTAATTGTTGTTGTGTTTGTGAGATGACTTACATATTAATTAATGAACCACTTACTTAAAATAATAATCACCAATAAATAAAATAGTTAATGTTTTCAATAGAAGTTACATTATTTGTAATGGCCTCTTGATATGCATTTATGCAACAACTCGCTATATCACATTTTATGAAATCAAATTTGGAGGTTGAATTTTGTAGTATTTCCCAATTAAGAGATATTGACTCTTGGGTGTCTTTAGTGGTGCCACCTCTGACCCCCTCTCAGGTAGTGAGAAACACACTAGGCTCAGTTCTTTCACAAACAATGACAAACACACCGACCAATCATTATCGCAGAACAAATTCAATGGAGTATCAAAGTTGCCGAACACATCTGACATTAGCAAACTACCTTGGAAGTCAAATTGTATTGCAGTAGAAAAATTGAAATAAAAAACAATGACTCAGATTTGGCCATATTTTTCTACATGCACAAGCGCTCACTGTCTTTGCCCGTTATGGACTCACCTTCCTCTTACAAGGAACAACAGTGAAGCACGAAAATGGGAGAAAATAGGTTCTTGTTGAGTTTCCTCCTCAAAAGTGTAATCATTCACCACCAACGTTGCGTCTTTGTCGCATTGTTGTACAATAAGGCAAGACGTCACCAATTGCAATAGAGAGAATGATTGTCGTCAAGAAGTTGTTATTGTAGACCAAGGTGGTAATGTCCCCAACAACGGTAAATTAGGAAATAAGTAAAAAATAAAAAAAATAAAAAAAAAAAAGAGAGAGAGAAAAAAAAAAATAAGAAAAATCTCTTTATAAAACCATAACTAACTGTCCAAATTACCTATCCCACCATGGGAGACTTGTTTTACTTTCCCACCCTAAAATTCGACCTTGATTTATTTACTGTTAGTAAAAAGTATATTAAAGAAAAATACTTTCTTGTATAAAAAAATAGCTATTCTAAATATTTTTTTTACCAAAAACATTAATTATTATGTCTTATCCCTTACTTAAGGGTATTTATACAATTTCACATATACACTATTTTTTATTTTACTTTTTACATAATTAAATGAGAGAAAAAAGTTTTAACTTTTTTCCTGTAATTTTTTTCTTATCAAATTATCTTCTTTTTCACTCGTTTTCTTTCTTTCACTTCATTGTTCAACCTAACATAACCTAAGAGAAAAATATATGTTATCTACATATATAGTAGTAGTTATATTTTTTTTATTCTAAGTAAAAGAATATAAAAAAAAACTCCTCTTGTATAAAAGATATTATTCTAAATATAATTTTTTATCAAAAAATTAATTATTATATCTTATTTTTTATATAAAATATTTATGACATTTCAAATTGTTTTGTTCTTTTCTTTCATTTTCTACACAATAAAATATTAAAAAAATAAAAAATTAATTTTTTTTTTGCAATTTCTTCCTCATACTAAAAATAACTTTAAAGTGTATATATTCTC